>WOUH02045206.1:0-11808 GCA_009936405.2 Stevia rebaudiana
ATTTTGATGATGTCACTATCCCCATAATATAAATAATTTTTATTGTGCTAATAGTTTTTGCACAAAATTTTCTTTAAGATCACCGCCAAATTATTGAGTTATTAAGTTGACATTCCGATAGTAGATCATGAATTAATTATGTTGGATCATGTCCAATTCAATGTGTACGTATTTATATTAATACATCATTGCTGCCTCTTAACTTTTTCTCATGTTGCATCTCATTTCACAGTGATGCTTTGTAAGAAATGAAAAAGGCTGTAGGTATTAACATCTCAGCACCTAAGAAGTTGGAAAATTAAAATCTAAGGTATATCTTGAGTTAATAGGTTTGAAAGCTTAAGCTAATTAAAGTCAACTTCTCAATAAGAGTAGCTCTTTTCACAACTGTTTTAAGGTATAATCACAATTGTTATTATAATATAATATAATATCTTAGCACATATATCCAACTTTATTTCATTGTTATATATTCGTTTATTTTTTAAATCAACCCGTGTAATACACGGGTGAATAACCTACAATTGTTAATATAATATTATACATTTTATTTTGAATGTATAATAATCTAATACGTAGAGCTAAACGTATCAATCCTTTTAAATATGTTTCAACTGTAACAACTTCTTTTCATGATTATGTAACCATCATGTAAATAATAATTTTTGTTCTAACTTTGCAATAATTACATTTATAAATCCAACCGTGTATCACACGGGTTTTAAACTAGTGGATTATATATGTCAAACTCGCTTTTATAGCAAACTAATTTAAATGTATATAGCATAGACATGAACTGGTTAGGAAAGTCTTCTTTTTGATAGAATATGTTTTATCAATATATGTCTAAACGCTAACATATAGTGGATTTTTTCCTTAAAATCATTAAGTTCACTACTATCATTTACATGTGTTTGACTTCTATTTAGCAGTTTCTAGGCAAATACTATAGCATAAACAAAGTCACATGAAAATCACATTCACATTAATATGATGAAACACAGTTACTATATGAGATACCTATTAATCTCTAGTTTAAATTCATTAAGGCTATTAAAATACATGTATATTCGCAGTCTAGAGATGTGGCTAAACACATTACAATACAACTTAAAATTGTAAGACATCCTTGAAGGTCTTTTAAGAATTTTATCATCATAAATTACTTAGACATCCTTGAGTGCAACTACATCCTCTCACTCTAGATGTCAAAGTCTCCAACAAGAATGAGGTTTTCTTGGAAGTGAAAGCTACACCTACATGAAGAGCTAAAACTCATCAATCTCTCATAATTGAGAACGTGTTAGGAACCTAAAAGATAGGTTTCACCAAATTATATCGGTCCTTCCCAAAACCTCTCTCAAAGTGTCAACGAGCAAAACTCTACACTTTTCGACAATACCTCAAACTGAAACTATGTGAAAAGAAACTAATTGATATGCTAAAAAAAAGGTTTCTCCACGTCTCCCTCCATAGAAATCATGGCATAAGCGTTATTCAAATGGTGTGACAAGAGGAAAACCCTTTGAGGGTACCTTTGCTGCCTTGCGGTCATCTCTATTTTCTCTTAATATATTTTCACTTGGGCACTTTCGGTGTTGACCATCATCATCAATATGATCAACCTTGTCACCAATCCGTTATCTCTAGTGGAGACATGTATTTGTAGTATACCGGGAGTTGGTAACCATATGGAATGTTTTAAAAGAGCATATTACTAGCATGTATCGAAATCCAGTTTTATAAACCCTTAAGAATATAAACTATATTCAAATATATTTGATTAGACGGTTAACACCGTGAACGATAACAATAATTAATAAGTCTGTGTTCTAAATATGACAAGAAGACCATATTAAAATTTTGCTCTCATCCAATTAAAGCCATACCAAGAAAATCATTGATATTGGTATGTTCTCCCAAGACGTTTTCCACGTATTGCTATAAGCTAATGAAGGTTTGGATGCCACTCAGCAGCAGTGGAGGAGAAAATGCATGCACGGTCCTAGTAGAGATTGTAAACATGGAAAGAAAATGGATATTGGTTGAACCAAACCTAGTCGAGTATGCTATTGCAACCATGAATCGATTTTTTTTTTTTTTTGGATTCTGGTCATCAATTATTGTGCCTCATGTTCTCTTTACTAGTGAATTATCTAGTCTATAATCTTCAAGTCATATGAAAACAATCTCTTATAAACAATACCTATTGTTTTAGAACGATTCCATTGGATATATGTGAGCATATTAACCATTTTAATTTAGATATGCATTTCTATATGGTTATACGTGAGTTTTTTAGATATCCAAAATAAAGCATTTATTCAATTATTAGCCGAGTAATTCACATATTAAGTCTCATAACGATAATTGTATGCCTGTTGAATACATGTTAAACATTTTGAAGCTCATCTACATATATAAATGGGTTTAGTTGAAGCATTAAATAAGCGATTACAAATTAATCACTAGAACGCTCCAGATGCAATGCAAATTACCATCTTTTGCATGGGGCATGCTATTTTGTATGCACTTCAAATTACCAAATGCTATTCTATATATGTTGTTGGACTAATTAGATTAAACCAACTAGTAATCACAAATACTTCCCAACTGGTTTCTTATTTATAAAAAAGAACCATGTATATATCAGCTAAACATATTTGGTTATACGATGTATGTACCTATACAACAATCTTAGAAATAAGACAAATGTACAGCACAATATGTTGACTGTCAAAATTAGTAAGATTGTATTCCCAGTCTCTTTAGAGGGGGAACGAATAATGAAAGTCTGGTAACACATGAAAATAAACTATATAATGCAACATCGCTATCAAATCTCGACCCTCAAATTGGTCAATGAGAATATGTTTCTAGTATACTATATATTTGCAAAGAATATCATATAAATGAATAGATGCATTTACATATATAAACAAAGTGACAAAGTCATATATACTAGTATCTACACATTTGCTCAAATTGAAGTAATCATAAAAGGATTACCGTACAAAGAAAACATAATTTGTAAAAAAAAATCCAAAGATATAAATCACGAAAATAAAGAGAGCAGATAGAATAGTGCAGTTGGTGTAACCCGATATGGTTACATACAGAACCACCGAAGAGGAAGTTAATAAAATCCCAGAAGAGATCAACAAAACCTCAAAAGAGGTGATTGATAAGACCCCTGAAGAGGTTACTGATAAAATCCTAAATGAGATTAACAAAACCCTAGAAGATGTTATCAATAAAATCGTAGAAGAGATTAATGAAACCCTAGAAGAGGTTATTGGTAAAATATCAAAAGTGACTAATGAAACCTACCCTAGAAGAGGATAACAGAGTTCTAGCAGAAACTCGGGTAACAAAGTTTATGAGATCTCAGTAATGTTGTACAAAATCGTACACTGATGAAATGAAATGAAACATGTGTTAATGAGATATCTTGCATATGCTATAGCAATTGATCGATGTAATCAATGAAAAAGATTACTCATATAAAACTTTGTAAGAGTACATACACATAGATAATTTCCAAAAAATGGAAAGATGCCTTAGAGGTTTATTTAAAGTCGCTAGATAATCGATATGTTTTTGGACTGTAATTAGAACACTCATAGACATGAAACCAGAAGGTTATAAATGAGTATCTTTGAAATATAAAAGAAACATAAAGATAAAATGGGCAATAAAAGGCACAACCTATAACGAAAGGGTCTTTATTTCCTAAATCCCAGTAGTTGATTATCAGGAAGCGTATTCCCCTATAATGGATGCGATAACCCTATGACGTTTATCTGTTTCGCAATATTATAAAACACTTTATATGAATCATACCTATGTTATCATTAAGATTTTGTATGAGACATTTGAAGTTACATCTATATGAAATCCCTAAACGTTAAAGATGTCTAAAGCATTAAAAAAATAGTACATGACTAAGTAAATAATTTGAGGAATATGTTTGACAATATCACTCATGTGTGTTTTCTCGGTGGGTTCATATAATCGTAGTTTATAGTGATGATCTACAACCTCAATCCAAAGACTATGTTGAACCCTTAGAGAGTGATTTTTTTAAAGAAATTAACACAACTTGATACCACTCGAAATACCACTCGACCTATAGCTCGAGTGTATATGTAATTATAACTCATTTTAATATGGACAAAGATATTTGCAACTCAAGAAGAGGGTGAAACATAACTGATCGAGTACCATTGGTTTATGTTGTAGACTCCTGAATACCGGTTTAACATTATCTTAATGTATGCTGTTGATTATATACGGTAGTATAAATTTGGGGGAGAAAATGCGAGCTGCACTCTTTTTCCCTTGGCTACGGTTTCCCCACTGGTTTTCCTAGCAAGGTTTTTAACGAGGCAGCATCATCACATATATAAAAGGATAAGTTGATATCCTTGCATACTCGGATTGTTTACAAGAAATATGTAGTCCCAAATTATTTGGTTATGTTGATGAAGGATACTAATTAGAGCAGCACCGTGCTTGATATCAACCTACATACACTTGAGGAAGCTAATGATCAAACATAGTTTAGATAATGACACACTGGAGTGGATCTAAAGAAACCTGAGTATACTATGTGAAGACATTGCAGCTTGCACCACTTAAATAAAAGAAGACAACTAAAGATCAAGTCAAGCACTTATGATAGAAGACTGGAGTCTGAATATTGAACGCCACATGTAATTGAGGGGGGAGTATTATACACGTTATACTCTTTTTTCTTAACTAAGTTTTTTTCCCACTAGGTTTTCCTTAGTAAGGTTTTAACGAGGCAACATAACTGATCCTGCAGTATTAGTTAATTTAGATATTGATGAGTCAATCCAACGTTATCCAGTAGTATAATGTTGTCTGTGTATAATATAAAATGTCTAAGAGGGAGTGTAATAAAAGCATACATTTATGATGACCGCACGACTTCTCATTGTATCGATATATAATGTCTTGTATATGTGTGAAATAGATATATAAAATTACAAGACTTTCTCATGTTCTCGATTATATACAATAACCATAAAATTTTAACAAAATAAAAGTTAGTATAGCTTAGGAATAAAAAACGATACTTGTAATAAGAAAAAAACCAAAATATACGTGAAATAAAAAAAGATGTTATAGCGATTTTCAAAATAAAATTAGCTACTCGCTGGGTACGATATTTGGCACGAATTTTGTTCTTACTTCGCTCAAATATAGCACTATCTTCGGGTGGTAATAGAGATAAGTCTCTTTTGAGAAAAGCATAATCGCTATTGATTTGTTGTTCCATACTAAATTCCATACTAAACATGAGTAAGCGGTCATTCGGTGTATTCGGGTTATTAATGAAACGAGGGAGCATCATTGCCTAACCGACACGGATTTGGAAGAGAGAAACATTAAGGAACGTTATGTATGTTTACTAAAATTTGAAAAATATGATCTTAGAAAGATTGAAGAATGTATGTGAATATTAAGATAACAAGTCAGATTTTGGTATGTTTGAAATCATAAAATGATTGAGTATATATAGAGTCGTAAAGTGGTTTAATTATTTTTTCATTTTATTATACCCAACGGTTATATTAACGGTCATATTTGTGTACCCCCATCTCGGTGAGACCCGGCTTCCAATCCCTGTAAATTACCAACCCGAGATCAGGGACAGTGTTTCCGGTCGGCCCTGATTTGTTCCCGAGCCCCGAGCCCACCCTGACGACTATTTGGCCTCTAATTCATCTTAATCCACTTCTTGATTTCTCAATTGAGAACGTTCTTTATTAATTTGTCTTTAAACCGTGCTAACCACTTTCAGATAAGTGTTTTACAAATTTTCGGTAACATGTCATAGTTTATTTTGACTTTATGATTTTTAACGAGATTTACCAACCCTCTATGATTAAAGTAAATTGATTGCGTATAATTAGTTAACCATAATTGAGGATTAGAGTTGTAGCCTAGTTATAACGTACAGTAACATGGTTTAATTTCCACCTCATTTGAAAACAAAAAGTTAGCCACAACTAACTAGGATAATTTTTTAGGAAAAGATCAATAAATATGGAGTTTATTCTAACAAACCTAACAAGGATTATAAAAAACCTCATAGTCTCAAACCTTATGACGAGACCGTTTCAATGCCGCTAAAATGAGTTCAATCGGAGTTCGTTTGAGACGGTTATGAGGTTTTTTGTAATCTCTCTTAGGTTTCTAAGAATAAGCCCCTTATTTAAAATAATCTTACTTTAATTTTTTAAATGTAACTAATTATCTTTATATATATATAGGTTAAAAAGAAGATTTTGCGTGTGAGAAACTCTTTTGGTTGATTTATCATTTAGCACGTGGCAAGTGGGTCATGTTGCTTCAACTAGTGGCTATTTGATGCATCTTTAATTTTCCAGTTGGGTTTTGGCACTTTCGCGCCAAGTATCTGTGAGCTATTATGTGGAACACCTTAGACTATTTGTTATACCTATGACAGGGGCGTGAGTGACCACAATAAAGCCCCAAACACCCTCACGTTGGGGCGTGAGTGGGGCGTTATTGCCCTAGGAGTGGCTAGACTCAAGGTGTTCTAACCAATCATAATATTTCACATTACCCTCCTACCAATCACAAAACACCACATCTATACCCTACTTCTTACCCACTCAAGCCCCCACTCACCCCATGCATTTCCACCCTTCCACTCACCCATTTTACCCACACTCTCTCTCTTACATGGCATGCCACTCAAGGCCCAATCAAGCCTCGTATACCGCATAGTCTTATGTCATCTATCTTATCCACTGCTTCGTCTTCTCTCTCTCACTAATGGAAGCCGGATTAGAATTCATAGACAGTGGTGGCTGGTTTACGTGTCCGCCTCATTTCCGTCTTAGAGGTTGTTTGACAATTTTTGAATGTGTAAGTATTGAACTAGTAAGAGGTATGAATCATTAAGTATTGAACCAGTAAAAGGTATGAACCATTAAGAACCAATATAATGTTTAACCGTTCAGAGGCAAATGTCTGACGAATTCATATAAGAGGTCTTAACCATTCAGACTCAGTATATTAATGCTTAACCATTTAGAGGCAAATGTCTGAATCATTCACAGTCTGAACCATTAAGTGCTGAACCAGTAAGCGGTCTCAACCATTAAGAGCTAAACAAAAACCCCTTGTTCTTTCTTCTCCTTTTTCGGACGTTGGTGGTGTCAGTCGAGTGCCTGATTTGTGTCTTGGGCGTTGGTAGACGGCTAAGATGGTGGCTAGTCTATGTGACCACCTTTCCCCCTTCGTTTCAGACATTGTTGATGTGATTGGCTCATCTATGTCTTTGGCATTGGTAGGCGGCGGAGATGGTGGCTGGCCTGAGTCACCGCCTCTCCCTTTTGTCTTCTATCGCCCTTGTCGGACATTGATGGTGGCAATTGGCTTACCTGTGTCTTGCAGTCGTATGCGGTGACGATTGTGGCGGGTTTTTATGGCAGGCCTTTACCAATAGTCTTCTAGCACCTGTGTCGGACTTTGGTATTGGAGATTGTGGCAATAGGTATACCATGTGGTTGATGTTAATCCCGAATCAGTTTCTAACAGCATGATATAGATTTAAACAGTTTGTTTAGGCGGAATCTAAACAAACAATAAGAACACACTAACAAGAACACGAACAAGATGAAGATTAATAGAAGATTCAATATTGCACTCGATCTCTAAGGATCGACTGGTACAACTGTTCGTGATGAACAAAAACAACGATCAGAACAATAATCACGATTACCACCTAACTAATGGCAAACTTTCGGTTTATAAACCACCGAATACAATCAAAGCCCATAAACTAAACAAATAAAAAAAACCTACGAGCCCACCAAGAGAACTTTAGTTACCGAGACCACCGAGAGCCATCGAGAGGATGCCGAGAGGAACAAAACCGTCGCGAGGATGCACAACCATATTACACGACCCAACAGTTGATGGCTATGATGAGTTCCAAACTACCAAAGGATTCGTGAGGTTGGTATGACCAGAATGGTAGATTTAAACCTCTCAAATGTTGATGGGATTTTTTGTGTTAGATTGGTTCGTTGCAAGCGATATTGTTCTTAGGGTTACCGGTGATGATGACAATGTGTCTGAGCCGAGGGTTTTTATTTTATTTTGAGTTAATTTCATTTTTCGTCCATGTTGTCTACCTAAATTGCCACTTTCGTCAAATTTAAAATTTTACCTATAATACTATGTGGTTTACATATATTGCCATTTTGATCCAAAATTTAACAATAGTTATATCTCCTAGTTAACCCATCCACTTGAAACGATTTAGGAAGGGTATTTTTGGGTTTTGCAGTTACCATCCAAATTTACACTTTATAAATAAACCCTAATTCCGAAAATAACACCCACTTTGCATTTAAGAATTCTCTTAATGGTTGATTCAATCATGTACCGGCTATAAATTTGCATTAAATTTGCATTGAAAATGAATTTAATGCAACTTTGTAACCGGTACATGATTCAATCAACCATTAAAAGCATTCTTAAATGCAAAGTGAGTGTTTCTTTGAGAGTTAGGGTTATTTATAAAGTGTAAATTTGGATGGTAGTTGCAAAAACCCAAAAATACCCCTCCTAAATCATTTCAAGTGGGTGGATTAACTACGAGATCTAACCATTATTAAATTTTGGATCAAAATGACAACATATGTAAACCACATAGTAATATATGCAAAAGTTTAAAACTTGACAAAAGTGGCAATTTTAGGGACGTAAAATGTAAAATGAAATAGACTCTTTTATTTTATTTAGTGTTTAAGTTTCTCGACAATATTGGGGCGACGACGGTGTCGTAGGTTGGTGGTTGTGTGGCGTTCGCAATGGGTGGCTGGAGGTGGCATGGTGGTTGCGGTGGGTGATTGGTGGCAGAGTCTTAAATCACTAGCAAAACATCATTATTCTTCATCTATTGTTTATTTTCTTTTATTACACTATACATGTTATTAAAAGCATAAACAACCTTATTTATATAGTTCAAGATGTTGCTTTAGAAAAATTCACAAGAAAAAAAGGAAGATTAAAAGCCAACATCTATCTAGTCATTCAAAGACATAAAAAGATGTATATTTGAAATGAGGGACTGTATAATGGAAAATCACTCACTGAATAAACTATGAAAACCTTGTTTTTACATATGTAAACGAGTACATTTTTATTTATTTATTTTTTTTATAAGTTTACAGTCAATTTTATGAGTTTTTATGAAAAAAAAATATAAAAAGTGTCAAGATGATATTTAAAAACATTGATTTGTAAAAAAAAGACATTTAAAAAAAAAAAGTAGATAGCTGAGACCCAATCAGTTACATATGTAGAACATATTTACTTACTTTTTTTTGCTGATTTTTTTTAATTCCTTTAGTGCTTGTTTACTTTTTTTTTTATAAAAGATAACGAAAATAGGTATAAAATCTAATTTTTGCATAAAAATAAAAATGCTTTTTTATATAAGTTTCTCAAATTTTCCCATTTAAACTCACCTATCATTTTATCTAATCCATTAATTAGCAATTATAATAATTTTCCATAAATAAATTTGGAGAGTCACATTACTCTATATATTAGAGCATTCACATCCCATTCTCCATCTCCATTTTTATAATTTAACCAAATATTACTTTTTTCTAAAGTTATATACATATTTGTTTTAACCCTTCACATCTCATTCTCTATCTCAATCTCTATTCCATTCACAACACACATATTTTATTATTTATTCTCTCTCCTATACACTCACAAAAAAGTTATAGAGATTCTCTAAATTTAGATAATCTCTATCTAGAGAACTCTAAATAATAGAAATAGAGAATATTATAGAATGGGATGTAGCTCCTTTTTTTTCTTAAAATCTATAAATTTTAGAGAAATTGTAAGTATAGAGAATGGGATGTGAATGCTCTTAAACGTTAACATATGAATGTGAGGTGATTTTACTGTAAAATTTATACAAGATTTAAAGCATGATGTACACTCTTTATATGCACGCTTTTCTTGACACCCTTACGTGTAACCCTTAGCCGCCTCTTTCCCCTTTCCCCTGCGTCTCAGTCTCACCGCTGCTTCCATCGATTCCTTAGATTATGCGGTATACCGGGCTGGAGTGGGGCTGGAGTGGCATGCCACGTAGAAGATAGAGTGGGTAAAGTGGGTGAGTGGAAGGGTGGAAATGCATGGGGCTTGAGTGGAACTTGAGTAGGTAAAAAGTAGGGTGATGATGTGGTGTTTTGTGATTGGTATGGGGGTAATATGAGAGATTGTGATTGATTAGAAAAAAAAATAAAAAAAAATTCAAACACACAACGCCGTGCCCCCACTCACGCTCAGGCCAATAACGCCCCACTAACGCCCCACTAACGCCTCACTAACGCCCTAGCGGGGCGGTGTTTGGTGCTTTATTGCCTCACTCACGCCCCCAATAACGGGTTCACTCACGCCCCCAATAACGGGTATACCACATAGTCTTACAATGCCAATTCCTCCTCACGCTTTCCACACTCTTCAAACACCATTTTCCTTATCTTCTCCTTGACGAACCCATTATCCTCCATGGATTCCCTATTCTCATCCACAAGAGACGCCGCAGGTGATAAATCCAGTGGAAAAATAATCAATCGACGACCAATTTGGCTTCTTTTCTTGCGACATGTGAAGTCAGTGATGTCAATAAAGTTTTTTGATTCGATCGCCGTTCTCCCTTTACTTCAACACTAGCGTCTTCTTCCTTTGAGCTCACTCTTACAACCGTCTTCAACCTTTAAGACACCACCATCGCTACCACTTCTGCCACCATTGGGAGACGACGACATTGATGGACTGCAATATCTTTTAAAGTTCTTTATATCCTGAATTTTCAATTGTATTTGATTTATTTTCTGTATAAATTATCCTTGGGTGAGAGGTTCAATTTAAGAGAATTCAGATTCATTTTGTGTAATTTGCTTTTTGAAGGAAATTGAATTACATGAAACCCATTACATATGACGATTCTGTAGGTTTTTGGTTGTATCTTTGGATCTTCTATTAATTATTGTACCAGTTTTGAACATTTGCTTTTTTAGGAGTTTATAGTTTTTGCTTCGTAGTTTTAAGTAACTGTGTGGTTTTTTATTGTTCTATGGTGATTTAGATAATTTGGTGGTGTTTGTAGCATCTGATGGGGACCAAATACGATATGTTTTTTTTTTTCCTTTTTGTATTTGGTTGACATAATTTCGCATTCATGTAGACTTATATCACGATTATGTCGTATGAAATGTTTCCCTTCCAACCAAAAGATGCCTCACTTGATTATAAATTTATAATTCTATTCTAAGAATGTCAAAATGCCTACTTTTGTTCACAACATACTAATACACATTATAGTCATTGATTTTTTTTATATGTACTACACAAAGGTTCGCCTATCTTTTCCTCAAATTATTGATAAAAATTTGTGGCTGTAAGTGGAGCTTTTCTTTTGGTTTCATGTAATTGCTTTTGATTTTGTTACTTTTTACATAGGTAACTTAGGCATCCAGCATCGTTAATCCATTATATATTATTTTTATGTTCTTTACTCTCAGGATCATGTCATGATCTTAACCTTTATTGTATGGTATTCAAATGATATACTTTGTGCATAGAATTCATTAATTTGAAAAGGATATAGTGATTTGTTCAAAGCCATTTCAGATTTCAAACAAAGAACATCGAATTAGATTCAGAAAAAAAACAAGTGATTCTAAATTGTTAAGGGTATGTGTAATGGAG
>WOUH02045226.1:0-11804 GCA_009936405.2 Stevia rebaudiana
GGCGATTTGGGCGACTTCGGTGACCTGGGTGAATCGTTAGATGAATGCAGACGTGGTGGCGGCTTCAATGGCTTTATCTTACCGCAATCGAAGAGCTCGTCGGCGGCGGAGATGGAATGGCGTTCGAGGTATCCGAATGCGAAATCTGTATCGTCTTCTTCATGATCTCTGTTGAAACTATGAAGGTGGTTTTGTTTTGGGATCCCTGGTTTTTCCTCCCAGGTGAAGGGGATGGTGGATTGAGGACTTGACGGTGCGGTGGCGTACGGAGAAGTGGAGGTGCTGTCGGAGTTGAAGTCGACGGCCGGCGACTGCGGTAGCACCTGCACTTCCATTTATGGAGAAGATGGATTATTATTATTATTGTTTGGAGAAAAGTTTCTGAATTTATCGAGTAAATATGTAGATGTGTTGCTCAGTTGCAGAAAGTCGGTAGAAAGTAGTAGTCTCAACTCTCAAGTACGGCCGTAAATGAACTAAACCATTTGATGGAAACCTCGTTTGCGTTTGTTCGTTTAATAAATGAACGAAAATGAACATGGGTTTCGATCGTTCATTTGTGTTCGTGAACGTTCGGTAAAGTGTTCGTTTACGTTTGGTAAGCTGTTCGTTTACGTTTGTGTGTTTATGTCATTCATTAAATGTGTTTATATCCTTAAAATTTTAATGTTTTGTTTATTATTTTTAACTTTTTATGTTTATAATTATTATTTCAAGTTGATCAAACATTTTATGTTTATGATTTATATAAATTGATTACCTTTATATGTATTTAATGTGGTAAATGTTTAACTTTACATGAACATAGGTCTCGTTCGTTCGTTTGTGTTCGTGAACACATATAATTCTTAATGAACGAACATGAACAAGAATTTCCGTTCGGTAAACATTCGTGAATTATTCGTGAACAAGCTGAATGCTTAACGAACGAACATGAACAATGCTATTTATTTTTTTGAAGCAACTTTTTACGGTTGTTTCGTGTTCGGGTGTGTGTTTGTGATATTAGTTGTTTCATTGGATTCAGTTTGGTGTCGTTATGACTCTTTGAAACACGATCCACAAGTCATGGTTACACAACTGCTTTTGAAATAGCTTTACAACTTTATTTTATGAATGCAATCATTCTCCTTTGTGATTATGGCTGTTGCTCATGCTTTCGTTCACTTTTTTACTTATATTAGTTCTTTTGATTTTATAAATCTAATATTAGATCTTTGGTTGATTAACATTATAAGTTACTAGTTTGAAATTGTATCATTGGTACTTTAACTTAACCTAGAAGTCTCAAGTTTAAACTCCACTTAGACCAGTTTTTCTTAGAGGCCATCAGATCAGACCATTTGATTGCTTTTACCTATTCCACTAGTTACTCGGGTATTGCAGTGAACATGAGGATTTACCACTTAGTTTCTCACTATATATTTTACCCATCAAAATTCAAAGCATGATTTTTCGCAGATTGACATGAAAACAACTCACTCCTGATTATTTGGTTATTTTTTTGCATAAAAAGACTTTGAACTACAAATTTAAAACCAAGACTTTACATGTTTATAAAATATAAAACATGAAATTAATTTCACTGTACATGTTTATAAAATATATATGTTTAAACTCTAAAACATGATATTAATTTCACTGTTATCTTTTACAATTTTATAATTTAGCGAATCAATTTTATTTATAATACAACACATTTTTCATAAAATAAGCGGGTTAGATAATCTAACCCACGAACCAACCGTATGCCAAACGCATCATGGGTTTGACCCGAAACCAACACAAAACCATGTAAACAAAATACAAGCATGTTAATTTCATGTCATGTTTTGTAATGTACTTTCATGCTGTGTTAGAAAATCACAACCGATATAACAATAAGATACATAAACCAACTTATGAAACAAGACTACATAATTTTGTCCCGACATTGGGTTGATCCAATATAAAGCCCAAACAAACCAGCCACTCGTCTACTCGGCCCACACCTAGACTTATTCAAACTATTTTATAACCACACCAGTTCTCCAACAAGAGGCGCATAAACGTCTTTTTTCTTTGTTTTTAAAGTTTTAGAAGTCCCCCTGATTAGTCTTTGAGAGGCTTAAAAAGTCAAATAACACGGAGCGGTAAAATAAAACAAGCCAATGGCTCAACGGTTCTCACCACCCTCCTCTGACTCAAACACCATTTGTTGCGTTGTGCTCATCACGAGAAGCCGGGGAACTCTCTTGGGTTGACTTCAAGCACGATGATAGTCTTAAAATGATAGTACGCCTTTGAACTTTGAGAAGTTACTTTGTGAAATAGGATTTTAAAGGTTGTATTTGAGTTTTTTTTTTTTTTTTTTTTCATTTTAATATCGTTGTATAATATATTTTTTTCTTTTGGTTTATTCTATAATAAAAAGAGTGGTCATCAGGTTGATCATAAAATACTGGTGTTTGGTGTGTTGTGTATGCACCAATCGGATCATACAACCCACTAATACCTTTCAAATTATAACAAAGAACTGTCAACCGCCATATGAAAGTTGTGATGGTTGATCTCTTATAAATACATAATATTTGGTCTGGTCTGGTCTGATACAACGATTACACATTAATTTCTGGTCCACTTTTTATTGTACGTTTTTTTTTGGTCTTATTTATCTAAAAATTTTGAATTACTACTAAATTACTTGGATCTAAAAGTGATTCAAGCGCCAGAAAACTCTGAAAACCTAACCAAGAGTCATATAGATACCTAAATTTGTTTTAACAATAAATCTATAATACTCATACATTTAAATACACAAAATTCTTCTTGTTCTTGACCTCATACTTAAGAGACAAGCATATACCAAATAGGCTAAAATTTTTATAAATGTCTTAACTTTGTATTGTCTAATAAATCGTAGTAATTTATAAGAGGCACACTGGAAAAATTACAATAAAAAAAATAATAACATAAAAAAAAGAAAAAAAACCAATGAATCCACTCTCTAATATATCATTCTCAATAGTCGGGAATCCAAGAAGTCAAGAACGAGCCGACTGAATTAAACGATTGTTGTTCAAAGTTTTGTTAAGTTGGGTTAAAAATTAGTGGGATAAACTAGGTAAATGATGAATGAGTTAAGGAATTAATGGTATGGTGTTTACCCTCACAAAAGTGGTGATGGTTCAAATCTTTACAAGTACAAAGTTAGGTGATTTTGGTGAAACAAATTTGCTGTTAAATAAAAAATTAATAAGTTCCAATGTGATGGGCGGTATGGACTTAAAATTTTGAAATAGGCTTAATGAATCTAAATTGAATTTGATGCTAAATTATATTATTATTAGGTTTTAAATTTATTATGTTTTCTATAAATAACTATAAAAAATCAAAATTTTGGGTGCTTAAAAATTAGACCATGTTCATTCACACCTACGGCACCTCCCAAATGCAGGCCTTGATTAACTTCAAAAGCCATTTAATATAGAATTGTGTCACTATCTAGTTATATAATTAAAATTAGGCATTTGGTCTAGAAAATTAAAAAAATACTAATAACAAAAACATGTACTAAGTGAGTTAGTGAAATAAACACGGTAATATATTTGCAGTTTTCTTCGAACACGAGCACGAAACTAGAATCATAACTACATAGATATAGAAACGGGAAGCTTTCCATCCAAAAAAGATGAGAAAAGTGCAAGTGCACGATCCGGTTGATAACTTGGTATGAAATGTCCGGCTCCTCTAACGGTTAAAAATGTTAAGTTTTCATATTCAACCACATACCCCGCAACCTAATCATAGACAAAACACAAAAGTATATGAGAATTTAAATGATTCAAATGTGTTACCAAGACCATTTGAAGTTGTAGTTATAACTTATAAGTTTCTAACCTCGCTATTCAAGTACCATGGGTACCATGGTGTTTTGATCGTCGTATTAAGTTTCTGTATCGCGTATTTGGTTGTTGTCACTGGCACGTTACTATCAACATCCCCGCTACATTTTATCGGATGATCATATATATTAAAGCCAAAATAAATTGAAGACAAATATATTTATGTTAGTGTTTGTTTTTGGTTACTTTGAAACTTTTAGCTAGTTAATTATTTTCATGTTGTGTAATATCATAACAATAAGAAAATCTTGATATAGGATAGTTACCTGTAAATCCAAAAGCGAATTCCACTTCTCATGAGTCGTTGAATGGTTGGTAACATAGTAAACGGTTGATCCGTCCAGTTAAAAAACATATCGTCACTTTGAACAACAAACAATCATATGACAACACTTTTTTATTTAAAAAAATTGTTTTTAAAAACTCAAGATTTAAGAAATTGTTCTTACTTGCAATCTTGCCAAGGTTCCGGAAGGCCAGTGAGATTTGCGTGAAGTGCTATTTGAACTTGAGGGATGTTCATGTAACTTTCGATATACTCTTCACTACATGGATCAAACCCTGTTGTCTGCTTAAGATCACATAGGCAAGCCAACATTAAAACCAATAATAAATTTTGTTACCAAAACTTCGATTATTTTAAGCCTAATTGGGCAAACAACACATTCAAGGGCAGACCCAGTCGTCACCCCTTCACATACCAGATAAGCGAGAACCGGATAAATCCATAAACCCTCTTCAATGTTTAGGTTAAAACCCCTGATCTTAATGAGGTGCAAATTTTCCTCTTCGTCACAATACTGTTGGACTAAAAGCCCGTTGGTACATCCAGTGGTTAATTAAGTCTATTCCCATATATATGCATTAAATGAAATTCTTTTGATAGTTGTACGTAGGGTTAATCCCGACCATTTGAACCCAAGATTTCTAGCCTAGTTAGTTGGGAGGAGGTGGGTTGGGGAACTCACTTATGTGAGGTTTTGAGTTCAAATCTTGTCTATAGCATAAAATCTCTGGTTCCAATCAAGGGTTTTTCAGGATTATGACCCTGAAAAGGTTGGCAACCCATTCAATAGGTTAAAAGAGTCATGGTTATCGTTTTAGATGTCCCAAACTTAGTCAATCGATGCCCTTAAAAAAAGTAACCCACACTTATAATTAGAAAGTATAACATAAAAGTTACCTTGGAAGACGTTCCGTCTATACATAAGGGAGCATAGATATCATAAGAAAAGATATGTCTGATCAGTTCAAACTCTTCGTAAATATAAGTTATACAGGTATCAGATAAAACCGATTTCCACGAAAAGTCGCAATTCTTAACGATTCCATCGTGTATTTCATCCGAAACCATCGAGCGATACCACCAAAAGTCATGGGTTCCCTTATTTTGAGTTTCTTCATCTATATATGCATTTCCAATCTGAAAATTACAACTTAATTATGACAATACATTTATGGATAATGTTTAACTACTGTCTCAGTTTTTAAAAATCTTTATGTTAGCATGCACTACAAGTGTTTTTCCGACAGATTACTACCGGTACTAACAGTCTGTGACATCAACGCAAAAAAGTTTTTAAAAATTAGAATAGATCCCATGTTGCGGACAGAATACTTAAAAGATCAATATATATTTTCATAATTCAAAATTCTTACTAAAAACAAATTCCTAACATGAGCTATCATCTGTATTTTCGTTATCAAATTCCAAATTTATATATTCCTGTTTTTTAAACAGGATTTCATAGATGATTTGTCGGAAATTAGCACGTCAATGATATCCTATCGGTGATGCTCATCATTGTTGGAATTGATTAATCATGATAGTTTTGTGAAATTGTAAAGTCAAAACAGAAAGTCAATTATAAAAAGTCAAATATGCAAATTAGGAAAAGTGTGTGTCTAAATTTGAGGTTGACTTTCTTTGGTCAAACTGCAAAAAGTGCATAATCCAAATATTCATTCCATAATTAATTTGAATGATCCTTCGATCATGTAAATCTCAACAGTTATTCAATCTATATGTAATGCTTACCGCTATCCCTTTTAGGTTGATCGCAATATTATTATCGTTCTGGTTGCTTTTAAGAATTAACTGAGCAAGTTGAGGTATGTAATGGCCAGCGTAGCTTTCTCCGGCGATGTAAAAATCTCTTGTTTTGTATTCAGGAAACCTCTCAAACCAGTTGATCAAAAATCTATATGAATCTTTTGCAGTTTGATTATCTCCGTTTGATTTATAGTCAGATGATTGGTTGGAGTATGAAAATCCGACGCCGGCAGGAGATTCCAAGAATAGCATATTAGCCGCTACAATAATCAATTTATCACAATGTAAGTTTGTGTATTTTTCCGGTGATAACTAATGCTTGCAATAATATAACTGCTGTCCACTCACTTTTAACATAAACCGTCCATAATGTTTTAGGTTTTTACACTAAGACTTGAAATATTATAAACGAAAACTAATAAACCTAGAACATTAAAGACAAACACTGTTAATAGTTAAAACATTAGGATAATTTACCTAAAAGGTATAATAAAATTGTTTTGTCTTGTAAGAGGGACGAAAAGTGAGTTTACTCAATATGGAAAGTTAACAAACATTCATTTTCTTTTTAATTTGTTATTCATATTTATACCATTTAAGTCTTCGCCTGCAAATTATTATTTATTCTTGTAGATGAGAAATCATATACGCCTATATTTTTGTAATCAAACTACACATGTAAAATTTATAAAGCAATGTGTTATAAGTTTATGATTCTACTCAAACACGAAAAAAAAAACATGCAATCAAATTTACAAGAATTATCGGAGGTGTTTTACCTTCAACCCAAGAATATTTGTTTATCGATAGAGTTTTACCATCTTTGTTTACTCGAAACGGACCAAGTTCCATCATTGCTCCTCCAATCGAAGAACATCCAGGTCCTAGGATAAAATTACTAGATAATTATAAGAAAAATAAAGATTTAAAGTTGACAATTTATGAACAATAAAAAGTTGTAGATTTTTGTACCTCCATTAAGCCATAACACGAGAGGTTTTGTAGAAGAATTATTTGTTGATTCTGCAAAATAATAGAACAAAGCTTTACCATGATTTGGATCAACTGTTACGTAACCTGAATACTGATTAAACTTGTAACTTCTTGGTTGTCCCGGTAGCCTTGAAATCTTGTCGGCGGCCTTCAATCCGTTTTGTGAGCTTACATGAACAACAAAATCCTCACTCGTCAAATCCGGATTGTCATACGTTTGTTTAAGATGTTGAACCTTTAAGAATTTTGAAAATGGGTCAAATTGATGCCTTGTGCATTGAGCCAACATCAAGAGACCAAGTTGAATTGAAAATACTAAAGCGATTTTCATAATGATGTTGGAACGTACTTTAGACTAGATAAAAGCACTTGTAAATGAACGTCAATAAAAAATGACCATGTTCATATTGGCTGAAAAGTGAGGGCACTTGTAATTAAACGTCAATTAAAAATACCAAATTCTTGTTGACTGAAAACTGAGCACTTGTTATGGTCAATAAAAAACGATCAAATAAATTTTAAAGAATTTCTATATATTTTGTTTCTATATGTATATTTGGTGCTGATCTATATTATATATATGGTGAATTGGTGATTATTAATTCTAAATATATCTTCCTATTTATCTTGTGAGAAGATAATTTTCTTGTGGTTTCGGCCATTCAAATCAATAAAGAATTTTTAAATTGTCCTTAGATATGGATAAATTACGAAAACAAAGTTAACTATCTTGAAATTTAAGAAATGATCAATAAATAGTTTAACAGTATGTTATTTGCCTCCTATAAAAAATAATGCATGTTTAAATCTTTACTAGTGGTGCAAGGTGTCATCGATGAAAATGATAATAAATTTGCTGTTAAAAAAACTATCTTGAAATTTAGCTGTAACGTATATCTATGGGTTATGGGTTAATAGTAAGTATATATAGTAAGAGTATTGGCAAAATGATCTTATGAAATTTATGACCATATCACGATTCGTGTATTTATATCAAACGTATCAACCATAACTATAATACACACCATAAACATAACATATATAATTTGCTTTTCAAAACAGATCAAGCGAGGTGTACTCAAATTGTAAACTCATTAACGAATAGAAAAGTTGTATACAAGCTAAAAAAATTGTAAATACCATAATAAACTTCTAAATTATCTCCTTTATATTTAATTTAATAAGATTATGTCTTTTCTTCTTTTAAGACATATATAATAGTATCTTTTGATATGATTAATACCGTTTCATATTATAATAACTTCTATCATATATAATATACATCACAAACGGTCACTTGGTATGCACATACCAACACTAAATAAGATAAAATACCATCTTAACATTTAGCCAACTTATTATCATCACACACATGGTGATAATATTTAGATAATTAAGTTGCATTATAATATAAATTTTTCTTAATCATAAGAACATACATAAATATATAAATTTTATACAATGCTAAATAATATACAACGTTATTTACATGTATAAATACCTAAGAAGTAATTAAATTATTTGTCCTTGATAAAGCGGTTTTGAGTTTGTAAAACTTTTTCCTAATTAAGCAGGATTTAAAATATAAAGAACATAAAACTCAAAAGAGTTAATTACACGAATGGTCCATGTGGTTTCTCAAGAGTAACATGGTTGGGTGTCAAGGGTTTCAAGTTGCGAGTTAGAGGTGTATAATTTCAATTTGTAACGAGTTTGAGTATCAAGATTAACATACGTTAGTTTTTTTTTTTTGTTAAATCATGGTGAAATGACATTTTTTCCCTTTGACTAGTCTCAATAGGGAACATTTGTGTAAAAAGTTGAATTTACAAAATATTTAGAGCTTTTTTTGTAAATTATTGAGATAAACACACCCAACCCCTCCCCATCCTCAGTATCACCGACCACAAACCCTCAAGCCCTAACATAAAGACCCATAAACATCATAATGGAAAACTAACGTCGGTTAGTCTTAATACCCAGATTCGTTACAAATTAAAAGGATAGACCCCTAATTGGCAACCTCGTAATACCCAACTCAATTACTTATGAGAAACTAAAGGGACCATTCGTGTAGTTAACTCAACTCAAAAAATAAGCTTAAGCTATCTTATTTAATTACGTCCTTAAATTCAAATGAAAAAAATGTTTTTGCATATCAATTTTCACTTCTCGAAGTAATTTTCAGCAAAAATCGATGGGTCTGGATGGGTGGCACAAATAAGTTCACATTTAAATAAAAAAATTATTTGTTTTCAATAAAGTTACGACAAGAGAACGCTTTCATCATGAAGGTTGAGTAAGTGGGTACCTATAAAATGCAAAACATATTTGGGTGGACGGAGTAATGGAACGTATTCGACACATATTGTTGGCCTGGCTATAAGAAACATCAATCTCCATTCGCATACATGTACGATATGTGGAGAAGCAATATAATCGACCAATCACTTAATAACAACTTGCATCATGGCCTGGGTTATTTGGCAACGAATCAGTTCTTGGTGTCATATTCCGCAAGTATACGTGTTATTGATAAAAGATTTTCTTGCTACTCAAATTTGATATGCGATAATAACACGTGATTCATGGGATAATAACAAATACTTGGTGATGTATGTCTGAGAATGACTCTCTCTTCTCCAACAAATCATTTATGGTGGAGAATGTCATGGAAGACATAAAATCGCTTAGGTACTTATGGAGTTATGGTTCTAGAATATGCCATAACAAAGATAAATCATTTGGACGGAATGATGCAAATTCAGTTTTCGGTGTAATAGTTTAGTAAGTTTGTATCATGTAATAGTATTTTTTTCCCTGTCTTCCTTTCTTTTAGGTGAGGCAATTTCGAATAAAATTAGCTTTTCAAAATATCCTCTCTTTTTTAACGGCGTTAGAGTGACATTTCTAAGACGTGATTGCAACCGTTCATTGTTAGTTTGACACTTCAGGACCAAACCCGACGCCCACCTACGAAGGAAACCGTAACCCATGAAAAACCCCATGTGACTTGTAATTAAATGCACCCATGATCACCTTCCAGTTATGAGCTTAATTTTTCATTGCCCCAATGTTGTTAAGCTAGAAGCTCGTTGGTCAAAATATCCTTATGAAAAAGAAAATTAAGAGAGATTTTGACGGTCTTTAAAACTTAACACAGCGGTTTGGCCTCTCACCTTTTAATGTGGAGGTTGAGGGGTTCAAATCCGTCTGGGACGGTTTGAAGGACATCAAGTGAATAGACTCCAGATTTAATCTGAGTTCGATTGTAACAGGGGCGAAGATTTACCTTTCCATGAGGTTTCCTGTGCATCTGATGTCGTCGTGAATTCTCACAAAGATCGAGTAGCCAACCTTGCTTATATGACGTGAAACTAAATTATAAACATAAGAAAAAACGTCGTTAAAATTGAGATTTTGACATGCATTCAAGAATTAGAGTAGGATAATAAACTATGTGTTTCCTGTTTATAAATTACGCACGTTTATTGATGTGAAATCGTGGGATAACAAAAAGGATAAGACAAGCAATTAAATTTGAACCAATAACACTTTGGTCAAAAAGGAATATTAATGATAATGTCATTCTCCATTGCCATATTTAAATTCCGCGTACCACGATTTCTACTAAAAAACAGTAAGCATTTGTCTTATTAGTGTCTTGGTGACTTTTAAAATCAAAGGCCATATGAAACTCTCACTTAAATCATAAAGTTTTGGGGTAAGTTAAAGAGTTTTTTTTTTGTAAAGTAAGTTTTTTTTTATTGGTAGGGTGAGGTTGTCACGATTTTAACGATTCCTTGGTCGTAAAAGATTGATCCGTTTGTCATGATAGGAATAGGTGGCCACACCTTTTGTTGTTCAAAGAAAAAAATGATTTCTACTGAATTGATAACCGGTTAATACCGATCGGTTGAACCAGATTTTGCCATCTCCTCTAATATGATACATGCAGGTGTATAAGTAACATCCTACACTTTTGAAACCTATAAAAAGTAAAGTATAATAATAATAATTATTATTGTAATACTAATAATGATAATCTAAATGTAATAAATAATTTCAAATAATGTCACATATATAGTAACACTACAAATTTTTTTATTTTAATTTTATCTTAAATAATAAATTTAAATTTCAAAATCATTTAAATTTGTTATTATTTACTTAAGTACTTATTTTATATAATAAAAAATTACACTTTTCTATCCATGAGGTTTGCAATAGTTAATAATTCAGTCCACTGTTAACATTAACCGTCCCCAACGTTTCAAGTCTTAACAATTTTCTTCCCTAGCGTTTCATCTTCTTCCTTTACGTTTCAAGTGTTAACAACTTCCGTCCCTAACGTTTCACGTCTTAATAGTTTCCTATTAAAGATTTAATGATAAAAACTGTCAAGACTTGAAATGTTGTGGACGAAAACTGTTAATGTGGACTGAAACTATTAAGTCTTGCAAATCTCACAGAAGAAACTACAGTTTACTCGATTTAATTTTAAATTTGTT
This sequence comes from Stevia rebaudiana, assembly GCA_009936405.2. Lineage (NCBI taxonomy): Eukaryota > Viridiplantae > Streptophyta > Magnoliopsida > Asterales > Asteraceae > Stevia > Stevia rebaudiana. The sequence goes on from WOUH02045226.1 coordinate 11,442, forward strand.
TTTTTTTTAATTTGTACAACTACCAACTAAATTTAACTAATTAATATTTAAGAGGTTTTGAATAATTTTAAAACTCAAACTATAATTTATAATCATAAAAGTAACATTTATTTCTTTTTAGTTTTTTATATATGTAATCATTAAATGAAAAAAAATTTAGATGTTACTTATGTAACATTGCGTAATTCATGGGTTTTAAGCTAGTAAAGTATAAAAATTCTAAGATTCTATGGACGTAATTAAAGTTAGAAAAATTTAAATGAACTTAATTTTAGGTATATATTTTGAGGGAGCGGTTATTCTACATATAGGTATTATCCTACATAACGTAGGATATAATCTGGTCCGTCCGATCGTTTAAAT
>WOUH02045237.1:0-11803 GCA_009936405.2 Stevia rebaudiana
CTCCATTCGGAAGTGGGTGCGGATGATTTTCTCATGGCCTATAATTTCTACTTGGTATTTGAATAACCAATCCATACGAACTATGATGTCAAAACTTCCGAGTGTAACGGGGAGTAGATCGATTGGAAAGGTATGATCGTCAAGAATTAAATTACAATTTTGACATACTTGACCAGTTTGTATTAATTTTCCATTTGCTAGTTCTATAGTATATAGGTATGTTAACGGGACGTTTTAATATCAAGTAATGAGCTAATTAGAAGGTCGTAATCGCGTATAACCTCCATACGAATTCGAATTTGAAGATCAGAGCGAGTGTGTGTATTGTGATCGAAATTAGTGTGCACAAATAGTCTGCTCGATGTCTTCTATATACGAACAGTACACGCAACTCGAGAAGCCATGTTTGCACATAGCGCGCAGGGAAGTCAGCCGAGCCGCCCTTATCCGGGGCTAAGGCGGTACGCTCGGGAGAGAAGAAGTACAACGCGCGACGCACGCGAGATCGCTTGACACACGGGCCTCTCCGAGGCTGCCACGTGGCGCCTCGTCATTGCCCCAGAGGGTGGCACGTGGCCCGTTGTTGCCACGATGAATCTGGTGTCGACACGTGGCAGACACGTGTCGATACCGGGTTAAACGCGACTGGTTATTTTTAAATCGCGTTTCCCGCTTCGTTTGAACTCCATTTCACGCGCGGTTTTTCCCTACGTTCACGATTTTTCAATTCCTATCAAACCCCATTGGTTTTACCTTCAAAGAAGGTGTTGAGATTTCAAGACTATGGAACGTTGTATCATTTTACGTGTAACTTCTTAATCGTTGCTCGTATTAAGATTTCGTGTACACTCAAATGATTCGAAATACGTATTAGAATACAATGAGAATATTTATTTCATATAAATATTGAATTACAGATGGCGTAATGCCAAGATTACAAATAGTCAAAGGCCAAAATTTGATCGGTTGACTGCTGGAAAATAGCTAGTTGTTATAACTGCCCTTGAATGTATGCACAAGTTTTGCAGGTCTATTATTGAAGTTTATGCAGCTGAATATCTCAGAAGGCCAACCCAAAATGGCATTCATCGGTTGTTAGCGTAACATTCAAATGTGCATGGTTTTGTTGGAATGATTGGAAGCATTGATTGTATGCATTGGGCATGGAGGAACTGTCCAACTGCATGGAAGGGCCAATATACTCGTGGTGATCATGGGCATATATCCAACCATTATGCTAGAAGCAGTTGCATCACATGACCTCTGGATTCGGCATGCATTCTTTGGAGTGGCAGGTTCAAACAATGATATCAACTTCCTCAGTCAGTCCCTAGTGTTTAACCAAATCTTTGAGGGCAATGCACTAGAATGCAACTTTACAGTGAATGGGAATGAGTACACAAAAGAGTATTATCTTACAGATGGCATTTATCCAATATGGGCTACATTAGTGAAGAGTTTCGTTTTTGCACCAACAAATAATGCAAAAATGAATTACTACAAAAAACGGCACGAGTCTTGTAGAAAGGATGTGGAGTGGGCATTTGGTGTCCTCCAAGCTAGGTGGGGAATAATACGAGGCCCATCAAGATCTTCTTCCATACCAATATTAGGTGATATAATGCATGCATGTATCATACTTCATAATATGATTGTAGAGGACGAAAGTCGTTCTATAACTAATTGGTCGCGTGACAAGGACGAACCTGAATTGCCAAGTTATCATAATGAAGCACCACCACAATTTCAAACACATTTGGAGAGTCTTAGAAGCTTACGTGATCAAGAAGCTCACTAAGCATTACTCAATGATTTAGTGGAACATCTTTGGTACATTAAGGAAAATCGAACATTTACGGCATCATTTTAGTGTGTTATTTATTAACTTTATGTTGTGTGATTTTTATTTTTTGTTGTAAGTTGTGTGGTTTTATTTTTAATGCAATGCAATTTGGTTATTTATTTTTATTTTTATTTAATTAATTACGTTTGATTTTTATTTAATTATTTACGTTTTTTATTTATTTAATATATTTGTTAGTTAAAAATAGGATATTTAGTAAACAAAAATAAAAAGAAATGGTGATGTGAAAATAAATAGGGTGTATGTGGTAAGGATGTGTTGGGAGGGTAAAATGTGTTTGTGAGAAAGATGAGTTGAAAGTTGATGTGGTATGCTGACTACGATGCATGTAGTAAGGATGGGGTTTAGTGTTGCGGATAGTCTTAGCCACTATTGTCATCTCCCCTTCTGCACTCCCGGCGAAAAACCTGCTCCAGAGGAAAACCGGCAACCTGCGAATTCACTGTAATTGACTCTTAAAACAACTTTGTGAATCACTCCTGTAAGTTTATATCTTTATCTATAGTCAATAATTTATGTTTATTATCTTATCCATATTTTTTTTTAGCTTGTAAGAGTCGTTTCTTTACAGGTAGAAAGGAAGAAAGAGATTGGAAAGAAGAAAAAGATCAACAGAGTATAAGGTTTTGTTCAAAATGGTTTTTTTTCTTGTTGCGTTTCAAAATTTCGTTTAACCGTGTTCCTCTAATTCATTTTCTATTTGTTTGGTGACTTAAGCAGCTTTGGATGTCACACAGAAAATATGAATGCATTGTGGCGATGGCATGGGTGTTGTTAGGGTATCGGTGGTGGCAATCGTGTGTTGCGCAGAACAGAGGATAAACAGAGAGTAGAGAAAGAAAGTAGACAGACGAAAAAAATGGGATGGAAATCTGGCGATTTGCTCACCAAATCAGAAAAAATGGTCGACAGTCGGACCGGTTATCGGCGACGATGATCTAACGGGAAATGCAGCGTCAGACTTCGTTTTAGCCTTTGTCGGAGCGGGTAGTAGTCAATTAATGCTTCGTCGGAGCCAACAACATTGATCCAGCCTTCAACATTACGGACAACTGTTGATCGTTTCTAGTTCGTATCTTGCAACCTCTCTGGTTATTTTTTACAGAATTGGGACCCTTGAAATGAATAAAGTTGTATAATGCATTAAATGCAATTAAAAATGTACCGTTGAAATTTCAATTCTACTGAAAAAGAAAATACTTTAATATATTCTAAGTTTAATATGTAGGTTATATATATATTTTATTTATTTATGTATATTATGTATATTTAATTATTGAGTAAGCAATATGAAAAATGTTTTCTTTTAGTTTATAAATTTTTATTATTTATGCATATTATGTATACTTATCTTAAAACATAACCTATTTTCATTATTTATTTATACAATACGTAAACCGTAAAATAGTTGGTTCAGTGTTTTTTAAACCTACTTACTTTTATTTTTATATTTTAATAAATATTATAAATAAAAGTAGGATCTAAGAATTAATATATTTAATTCTGTCATGTTAGCTAATAATTTATTTTTACATTGTATGTATTTTAATTGATTTTTGTGATGTCAATTTTTTGGAATTTTCTTTCTATTTCGGTTTATAATGTATGTATTTACAACACCGAGCCCGACAAGGACGAACCTTGAACTTGCTTATTTGCTTATTGTTAATGTGTTTAATTTGGAAATTTTATAAAGTTATAAATTTTTGTGCAATTTCTTTAGCTTTATCTTAACTGATATGTGTTAGGTAACTTATTATTTCTTTTTCTCTTAAGTTCAAATTTTTGGACTTGATGTATACCTTTTACCGGTTTCACGAGGATAAGTTAATAAAATAACAAAATACTGACATACAAATATTGTCGAACCACGTAATTGACGAGATGTGTAAGGTTTATGGTTAATGAAAAGTGGTGGTCTAGTTGACACTTGGACTTTTACCTTTAAATCTGTATGTTTCTGACAAATATTTTCTTAAACGTGTGTTTTGAAGACTGGTATTCTTTATTTATTTGTGAGTTTGATTTTTTTAATTAAGATCCGTAAAACTCATGACGTAATGGACCATAACGATGCTAAGAAAAACGAAACCAACGAGAATACTATTTAGCGAGAGTATTATTTATATCACGAGGTGATTGACAAATTTACAAATTCTTTGAGAGTACCACGTTGTATATTGTCCGCCGCATCACGCGAGCTCTCGGCTAGTAAAAAACAAAACATTTCATCAATCTTAAAGAACTTAAAAAAAAACATTACATTAATAATTGAAAAAAACAAGACATAGAAATTAAAAAAAAAAAACAAAATCAATCCAGCCTAACCATAGTGTTTTTTCCTAATACGATCCTTCTTTATCTCGGCGTATTCTCGATCCACACCGGTTAAATGATCGTGATTCGCGAAGATCATTTGCAAGTCTAGTTGTCATTGGCGTTCTTTTGTTAGATCGTTAAAATCGTCAAATTTTTTACATAAGTTGTCAATCAGCGCAAACTCTTGGTTGCCATTAGGTTGCCCTTTTCGAGCCGCCCGTTTAGCTTTGGCCCTTTCGACCTTGCTTGTTGTTCACGTTTTTGATCGTTTTGAAGACGATGGTCGTTGTACGGGTATAAGATTTATTTCTTACCTTTTTGGACAATTAACGTACAACCTTCAAGCCGACTTCAACGAAAAATCCGCATGAAAATTCATGCGGTAATTAAAGCTCGAGTGCTTCCTCCATAATGCCTTGATCACTTTGACCACTGCGACTAGTTTGCATTTTTTGGTTGTAGACAAGGTTGGAGAAGGCGCTAGGCGCTACCTAGGCGTTGAGGTACCGCCTAGGGATTAATCAGGATTAGTCGGGATTAATCGAAACTAGGCGGATTGGAATTTTATATGTAATTTTTAAAATTATATATAGATATTAATATATATATACAAAATATATATAAAATATATAAAAATAGTTATATTTTTATAAATACTTAAAAGATTTTGACCAATTTTAATAGATTTTAGCCAATTTTGATTCATATTACCAAAAATTTGACCAATTTTGACCAAATTTTCACCAATTTTAACCTTTTTAAACCAATTTTGATTTATTTTTTGGGGATTTTGACCGATTTCTGGCCGCCTAGCTCCGCCTAGACCCGCCTAGGTCCGCCTAGCGCCTAGACAGCCGCCTAGGACAAAATCAAGGCTCCTGGAGGCCGCCTAACGCCTAGGCGGTCGATTTTTACAACACTGGGTATTATAGACTAGGTTATCGTAACATTGCTATTACCGTAAATTTCAGAGTAGTTAAATGCTTATAATGTAATTATAAATATATTTTTCAATGTGAAGGAAATCAGTTTTTGATCTATAGCAATTCGATTTGTTACTTATATATAATTTTTTTTCATAAGGCCGGTTAGGTTAATACTTTAGTTAGTTTATTATGTAATTTGTAAATGAGCTAAAACATTAATGAGTTGCTAGATTCAATGGATATAAAAATAATATTATTGTAAATTGTTGGGGAAAGATCAAATAGAAGAAGATTATGCCTAAAAGCAATATGAACAAATCTTGGCTATCCATTTGCTTATGGTAAACAATGAGGTAAGGGTATTGATGTAAAAACCCATTTGTCAACTATTTTGAACTTTTCTCATGCTTTCTTTAAGCATTAATAACTGTTTTATACGACATTATTTTTTTATAAAAAGTACACTATAAAAACAATCATTTTTTCATCTCATTAGTTTGAGTACCATAGTCATATACTTTTTCTAAGCATAAAAAAATCTAGTACAATGATATAGTAGAAAGAATCTAGTATAAAAAAACTAGATATATATGTAGCGTATTGTCAAAACAACCAGATATACATGTACTGTAGAGAAAGGTTCATTGGAGAACCATAAAACAAGATGGAACTAGGGAACACTTGTGAGTCGTTGATTATTTTTGTACTGGATTTTTTTTTGTATTGTATTTATTTATACTAATTTTTTTTTTGTACTAGATTTATTTTTTTACTGTATTTTTTTGTAATGGATTCTTTTATACTAGATTTTTTTGTATTAAAGATAAACGGTCCATAAGTGTTCCCTAGTTCCCCCTTTTTTTTATGGTTCCCCAATGAACCTTCCATATGTACTGTATTATCAAAAATAAGATATACATGTACTATATTCTCAAAACAACTAGATATACATATACTGTATTTTCAAACCAACTAAATATACATGTATTATATTCTCAAAACAATTAGATATACATATACTGTATTTTCAAAATAAATACATATACATGTACCTTCTAAAATATTTTTTCTTTTCCGTCTTAAAAAAATTAGATTTTTCTGTACTATATTTTTTGTATTAGGTTTTTTTAAGTTTAAAAAAAGTATATCACTATGGTACTCAAATTAAAGACAAAAGAACGTTTATTTTTATGGTGTAATTTTTATTAGAAAAATAATGTCATATAAAAAATTTATGATTGTTTGAAGGAAGGTGGGTAAATTTTATAAAGTTAACAAATGAGTTTCCATCAATACCATTTTTCTTCTTTGTTTTACTTACATTTGAATTCTCTTAAATCTTAACCATTGATTATGCAAATTGATGACCAAGATTTGTTTATATTATTTTTAGGTAAAATAGTGTTTTTAGCTAATCTAGCCCCGTATATTATATATGAATTATTACAAATATAATCTTAGGGGTTGTGTATTATGTAAACATGATTTTATAGAGTTAACCAAAAAAATTCAATCTCTGTGCTCAATTTAGTAAGTAACTCAATCTGGGCCCTCATTTTATGATGTGTACACTGTGTAACACATGTATACATTATGTAACAAATGTGTACACTGTGTAACACATCTTAAAAATAGAGGGTTCAAATTGAGTTTTTGGTTAACTCTCTAAGATTAGGATTACATAATACACGTCACCTATAATCTTGTTATATTAATGTACGTATATAATTTAAAATTTGGGTAAACAAAAGGGCTACATGCAGTCACACCTATCTCACTTCCTCAAAGTCCTTCCGGTTAATAATGCTTTTATGAAGACTCATGGCTTTGATGAGCACTTTCGTCTCATTTCGGAGCCTCTTCAAGCTAAGATCAGATGTGGTCCAAGCTCCTTCAGCTCATTAATAAGCACTTTCGGCTCATGTCTGAGCCTCTTCAAGCTAAAATCAGATGTGATCCAAGCTCCTTCAGCTCATGAATGAGCACTTTCGGATCGTGTTTGAGTCCCTTCAAGCTGAAATCAAATGTTGATCCAAGCTCCTTCGGCTCTTGAATACGTATTTCCAGATCAGTTCATCTTTGAGCCCCCTAAATATGAAATCCAAAGTTGATTTAAATCCTTAAGCTCAAGAATGAATGAGCAGTTTCAGCTCATATCTGATCCCCTTCAAGTCAAAATTCAACGTTAATCTAAGCCCTTCAGCTCATGCATAAGGACACTCAGCTCATGTTAGAGCTCCTTCAATTTGAGATATGATATCTCAATTACTTAAACCTATAAACGAGCACCTATACCTCATGTTTAATCTCCTCCAAGCTAAAGTTGAATGTTGATCCAAGCCCATTCAGTTCATGAGTAGGCATTTTCGCTCACATTTGAGCTCCTTCAATATTGAAGTCCAATATTCATCTAAGCCCTTAATCTTAAGAATGAGCAGCTTCAGCTCATGTCGAGCTCCTTCATAATAAAATCTGATAAATAATCCATCCCCTTAAGCTCATGATTGAACATTTTTAGCTTATATCTGAGCTCCTTCAATATAGTTACAGTGTTTATTTAGATCCTTAAGCTCTTGACTACGCACTTTCAACTCATATTTGAGCTCCTTCAGTATGAAATTCAATATTCATTTAAGCCCTTAAACTCATGCATAAGGACACTCAGCTCATGTTAAACCCCTTCAATATGAAATTCAATATTCATTTAAGCCCTTAAGCTCATGCATAAGGACACTCAGCTCATGGTTGAGCCCCTTCAATTTCAAATTCAGTACTGATATAATTCCTTAAGCCCGAGAAGGAACACCTTCAATTAATCGTATACAAGTTAACAACAAAATAACAAAGGTCATGAATAATATATGCTTCGTAAGCATGCATTGTCAACTCTAAGGATAGAATTATTTTTCAAATGAAAAATTACTAACCCCCAGGATAAAGTATTACTTAAAGCAATTCGACAACTATGAAAGTTGTCAATCAAAGCGTATACGCATCTTTATAAACCGCTCAAGTATTCTTCAATAAATCCCACATCATGCGGAACTAAATGCATAAGTACTCATGTACAAGTATCCATTTAACAACAATGAATATATAAAATAAAAAAGACACTACACGAATACTTATGATATTCAGTAAAAAGTCCGACACATGAAGGGACAAACACACCATTACGGAGAAGCTATAAAAAGCTTACATTGCCACTTCCTAGTGTTTTACATTATAAGAAAGAATGTATTACACAATATTTATACAAAGCCTCCTATATTTCAATTGTCAATGATAAGAACTCATGTTAATAATTCACAAATGCAGCGGGTTATCTCTTTGAAGCAAATAACAAAAAAAAAACATAGAATAGTCTTATGTCAAAGACAAAACACTTATACCTTAGAGTGAATACGAACAATAAGCACAACTATGAAGTGTTATATACCTACATTTAAAATAAAAGAGATGGTTCCAAAAGCGAGAAATGCTAATAAAAAGCACAAAAAAAGGAATAAAACTCAAGCATGGCCTTCTATACGAAAGACAAAACCAATGATAAACTCACACACAACATTCACATGTACATAAAAATCTTGTGTGAACAGAATGAAAATAACGTCAATGATGCTTTACAATTTGCATAAAGTTCAATATTCTTAACGTGAATTAACAACTTTGAACTAGGAGGCTACCATTGGGAGATAGCCTCCACAATTGAATAGCTTACCAAAAGCAAAGAGAAGTCCTTCTTATAGGCTTTATAACAAAAAATTTTCAATTTAACATGAGGAAGAACCCTCGTGAATTGTTTTTTAAGATAAAATCGTATAAGAAAGGAACCACTAAGGGGGTGTTTGTTGCGTCTGACCCGGCATCTAACCGGCTACTGGCTGACTCGGTCAGCCAGTCAGCTTGTTTGGTTCGACGGTAGCATGGGCTGACCGAGCCAGGTGTGTCTGACCGGGACCAGAAATTTTCGGAAGCTGACCGGCATCTGACTCGTGGGCTGTTCGACGAGGCTGGTGTGTACGGGGCTCGAACGCGAGCAAAAAACGAGGGGTTGTTCGACGAGGCTGGTGTGTACGGGGCTCGAACGCGATTGTTATTAGCTTCCATAAATCGAATGGAATCGAATCGATGAAGTAACGACAGAAGAACGACAGAGAGAGTGAGTGGTGTGTGAAATCAATGTTTTATAAAACCCTAGCCGAAGCGGCAGAGTTTGAGATAAGGAGTCAATGTTTTAAAACCCTACAGGGTTTCGTAAACGTGGATTGGATTACAAAGCATTTGTGGGTTGATGTTATTTGGGCAAAAGTTATTAAATCCGGCCCACAAACAAGTTATTAAATTCTTAAACGAGACTTTCTCGGGTTTTTGAAACGGCATTCGTGTCCGCAGGTCGCGCGGGCGACGCATTGTTTCAATAAATTTTTCTCGTCAGAGACCCGTTTTTATTGAATACAAAACACAATTTATGGTTATTTTTATCATTCAGCAGAGTCAATTATATACATAATCAAACAACCAAGTTTCAGTCAGATACAGACTCAGTCAGAACTTCTAACTGGTCAGCTTCTGACTCAGTCAGATCATACCCAGTCAGATAAATCAAACAACCCCTTACTAATGTTATATAGGGGCGAGCAACCGAATTGACTGAACCGGAACCAAATTAAACGAAAAAACCGAACAAAACAAAAAACCAGAAAAAAAAAAAGCAGTTTCGGGTCGGAAAAGTGTTTCGGAGTGAAAATCAGGTTTCGAGCCAAAAAACGAGTTTCGGGTCGAAAATCGGGTTTCGGGGCAAATAACAAGTTTTCGGTCCAAAAAAAGAGTTTCCGAACTGAAAAACGGGTTTCGGGTTGAAAATCGGGTGTACCAAAGTAGAAATTGCTAAAAGATTCTTTTTGTACCAAAGTAGAAATTGTGCTTAAACCACATGGACGAATCTTGCTGTTTGTATTTTTAACCTTTTTTTACTTAAAAAAATAAAATATAAAAAACATAAAAAACCAAAAACCGAACTGAAACCGCAAAAACAACCGAAAAACCAAAATCGAACTGTTGTTCCGTTTAACCAAAAACCGAATAATTCAGTTGCGGTTTTTGTTTTAGACAAAAACGTACCCGATGTAGTTATTTTACTTATTTTCGTCAAACATTTTTTTTTTTGAGCGTTTATTTTACTATAATGACGAGAACCATGATTGGTAGAACCTAAATGATGTTTAGGGGCTAAGGATGATAATGTTTTACGTGTTGATTATGTAACCCGATCCGTGTAATACACGAGTTTTAAACTAGTAATAACTGATATATACTCGTTCACAATTATTAAGCTTACGTATTATCTTTTTTTTTTACACTTTTTCTAATAAATATCGTAAATTAGTTTTATAGCATAACTCTACGATTAAAAGACCGATGGATTTCAGTCTCAATTGGTTTAATATATTTTTTGACTTTTAATAAAAGTAATACAAAAGGAGACGTTTTTATACCGCCGAATTATTAGACACACCACTTGTTTTAACATATAACTAGTAATTTCGCCCCGACGCGTTGCTGCCGGAATGACCCATGAGAAACAACGAATGTAAACAACTACCTCACATTGACAATATAATTATGCTAAATATAATTAATATTTGAATTCAAAATTTCTGATGCTCTGATTTTATTTAAGTTATAGAGGTAAGAAAGTATTGCAAAGAAACTCACGAAAATATACAAACACAAAGAGAATCAAATCAAAGAAGGTAATAAACAACTAATTAAGAAGGTGAATCATTGACCTCTTCTACTTTGCTTGGTAATTGAAAATTAAGATCAAGTTGAGAATTTTTGCCTCTTTTTCACGTGTTTTCAGCTTTATTCCGTATGAGTACTGTAATCCAGTTATTTTTCCCTCATTCCCTCATCATATCGGCAATTCAGCAATTGTTCGACCTCTAGTAAATTTAATTGCTTTCTGCAAAAGTAAATCAGAACTCAAAAAACCATGAATTAAATAAACTACAATTCTAATCAAAGCATATAAGGAGAAATTCCATGATGTGAAGAAGATCTAAATCTTCAAACATACAGCTTTTGCAATTGAAAACGAAGTAATATAAGTAGATTTCATTAAAAATAAAAAACACACAATTAAATGATAAAATATATATAAAGAGAAACATTTACAATCAATGTTTGCAATTAAATCCTTCTCCAAAAAGACAAAGTTATGACCTTAACTAATTGAGACATTCTTCAAACCACAAATGCATATTTTATGTATGACATTAAAAGATCCCATAGAAATTGCCACAGATTTATTATGTCACCGGTTCAACTAATTAAAATTCAAATAGTACATACCTAAATTCAAACGCTAATAGTCGTTCATATTATCTGTTATTGAAAATTCACATAATAGGCAAGATGTTAGAAAGATCAGATTATGGCATCAAGTTTCATAAATCTTATTCATAGAATCATAAATTTCGGAACAACTTTTCAACAATTATCATCAGAAACACTAAATTCAAATAGTACATACCTAAAATTGGAGATGGTGTTAACCGGAATTGAAGTAATCATATATGTTTCCTCCGTTATCTACCCTCCGCCTTTCTGTCACCGTCGCACCCGTTCATGGCGATTGCCATATTTATTCCCTCTGTTTCCTTCTTTTCCTTTCCGGTACCGTTACATC
>WOUH02045248.1:0-11803 GCA_009936405.2 Stevia rebaudiana
TAAAACACAAATCATGACACAAAAACCTACACATCGTATAACACAATGATGCATATCAAAAACACAATGATTGAGTTCAGTTCACTTTTTAAAAAAAATATAAAATTTTTTTTTTTAAACTTAAAAAAAAATATTTTTTCTGGGCGTTAATTTAAAAAAAAAATTATTTTTTTAAAAAAATTTTTGAATTTTTTTTTAAAAAAAATTTTGAATTTTTTTTTTAAATTCGAATTTTTTTTTTTAAATTTTGAAACTTTTTTTTTTATTTTTTTTTTTGGCGAGCCGGACACAATTACTAATGTACCCCTCCTTCAAAAATTCCCTCCTGCAACGTGTCGTTACCAAAGCCCTTCTTACCCTAAGCTTCCTCCCTATTTGAACCCAACCCATAAATAACTAACTCACACAAATTACAAAGCATCAAATACAAATACTCTAATATGTAGTGCTTCAACTCAAAAGAAAAAACTCCTATTAGAATGGGCAATTTTTATGATTTTGTTAAAAAGAAATCAATTAATTTATTTTGGTGGTAGCCATTATTGACATGACTCATCACACATCAGTGACACAAAAATAACTAGGTTTGGGATTGTCCTGTGTAATAAGTTTGATGTATTATTAGTTCGATGAAGAGATCATGCTTAAATGAAACAAATTAGCCCATTTAATTAATCAAGGCATTTTTATATGACTTGTGCCCATTTAATTAATCAAGACATTTTCGATATGACTTGTATACATATTTAACTTTATAGAAAAATGTAATCAACTTTCATTTTTGTTTCAATTAAGTCACACAAACTTTTTTTTTTTAATTAGGTCACTTATATTTTTTTTTTTGTTTCAATTAAGTCACTTTACTTTAAATAAGTGTTCTAATCATATACATTTTACTTACAATATTATGTTATCATGTCATTAGAAATTTTAATTTATTTTTGACTTCTTTTATAAATCATGGTGGTTGATTATATGAATCAAAAATAAAAAATAAAAAATAAATAAGTTTGTAAGTAAAAAATATAAGATTAAAATACATTCTTAAAGTATAATGACCTAATTCGAACAAAATTAAATATGAGTGGCTTTATTGTAACAAAAAAAAGATAGAATGACTTAATTACAACAAAACTGAAAGTTTGTTACATTTGTAATGTATTTGACATTTTCCCTTTAATTAAACATATCAACTTCAAGGGAATGGTATTAAAAATAACCACCTATAACTGTAATAACCCGAAATAACCAATCAAAACCGATCCAATTTTTGTTTTTCTTTTTATAAATGTCATTATTACACATGTATAACAATTTCATCTTTTATAAGTTTTGAGAAATTTGCCTGTTTTCTCAATATTACATCATTGTAAAAAATTGTGACTATTTGCTTACGATGATGTAATTAACAACTTTTTACAATGATGTAATATTGAGAAAACATGCAAATTTCTCAAAACTCGTAAAAGATGAAATTGTTATACATGTTTAATAATGACATTTATAAAAAAAAAAAAAATTGGGTCGGTTTTGACGGGTTATTTCAGGTTATTACAGTTATAGGTGGTTATATTTTATTCCAGCCCCTCAACTTCAATTCTAAATGTGCTTAAAATTAGAAAAATAAGATAAAAGGTACAGGTTTTTGAAAGTCAACCCATGAATAGTGTACCATATTTATTAGACTATGTGGTATACGGGGTGAGTGAGGGGCTTGAGTGAGCATGTCACGTAGGAGAGAGAGTAAGTAAAGTTGGTGAGTAGAATGGCGGAAATGCATGGGGTGAGTAAGGGCTTTAGTGGGTAAAAAGTAGTGTGTTGATGTGGTGTTTTATAATTGGTAGGAGGGTTATGTGGAATATTGTGATTGGTTAGAAAAAAAATCAAAATCACTCAACCTTGACTCCACTCATGCCTGACCCACTCACGCCCCAATAACGCCACCCCGGGGGCGGTGTTGGGGGCGTTATTGGGGTCACCCACGCCCCACTCACATGGTATACCAGAGAGTCTTAAAGCCAACACATTATGATCTGCTAACCTGGATACAACATATTTATTATAACACATTTATAACTCGTTTAAATAAATAGGTTACTCAAGTTGTGTTTTGCTTACACGATTTGATTTATGTACCCGGTAAGTTGTGCTTTGCTTACACGATTGATCTTATGTGTCTGGTTTAGAATGATGTCTTTAACACAAATAATTATATACAAAATGTTCAGATTCAATAATTAAGGCCATCAACATGCTTACGTGCCAACCCAATATGATGATGATTCAACCACCATAGAAGAAAAGTGCACTAGTACAAATTCATTTTTTAAGGCGGTTAAAATAGATTTAACCGTCTCAAAATATGGTTTTTCATATTATGCATTTTATATGACGGGTGAAAGAACCGCATAAAAAAAAAGAAAGCATTTTTAAGGCGGTTTAACCGCCATATAAAATGCCTCCATTTTTTGAGGCGGTTCTTTCACCCGTCATATAAAATGCATAATATGAAAAACCATTTTTTGAGGTGACATTTTTTAAGGTGGTTAAATCCATTTTAACCGTCTTAAAAAAATGAATTTGTACTAGTGGTGTTGTCCTTTTACGAGAAAGGAAAAACAGAGTAACCTATGATCCTATCCTATAAGTAAACAACTAAACAAGTATTTACGCATTGTCTGATTGTTGTAACTTGAATCATATAATATAATCACAGGTGCAAAAGAAACCTACATGTACAATTTCGAGATTGCAACTAGGATGATTGCTCCTAGGACATGTTTAAGGCGATTTTAACTGCTTGCACGAGTGTTTCAGCATTGTGAGTTGATTGTCTCTTGGGTCTTGCCCTACGACATGGGTACTGTAAGTCCCAAACTCAGGATCTAAACAATATGATATATTCAAACACTTGATCATGCGGAATCTAATCAAGTGTTTATGCTAGAAATGGTTGACTAATAGTTATTGCTAACGATATGATTAACAAAAATAACTTAATATGACAAAGAACAAACAGGAAGTAACACACTACCAATCACGATTGATGCACACCACAAGCCGTATAACACGATAAAGCTATCTTTCAATGCACACGATTAATTTCTTCAAATCATCAAGTACATGAAGTGATTCTCCAAATGTCTAACCTAATTATGAGACACTCTTGACCTTATATAATTAGTCACGTTTATCACAATATAGGCCAAAACCCACGAATCTCATAACTCGTACAAAATATCCCAAAGCCGAAACGTACTACTAGTTTACTAAAACTAACAAACAAGTAAAATAAACATAGACAGTAAACATGAAACTACAATATAAACTATGACTCTAGATGTACCCATAAACGACTTTATAACTAATATCATACGTGAGCCGATACTCGTGTATCTATCTCTATATTCTAGCTAGCTCCAATTTTCCTATCACAATCATGTTTTGATTTTCGCCGTCCCTGTTTTTTTTTTTCTTTTTATCTTTTCACAAAAACTCCAAATTAATCTTACTTTTAAATCTATACTATTTGTTGTTTTAAACCTATATTATTTGTTGACAACGAGATTTTAACCTCAATCATATTAAAAGTCACGAGTCCAAATACCTTAGTACACAAACAAACTATTTTCAATATAGGAAAAAAAAAAAAAGAACTTACGAGGATGATCCTGCTGGCCGTCAATATACTTGTCAATAGACCATGCAGCAAGTCCGACCATTATTATATAAACCACAAAGTTGGCTACCATCATCGGCACCATTAAACCTCTGCCAATTTTCCCCACCGCCATTGTTAATCTTTCACACACAACACACACAAATTTAAAAAAACCTTGGTGTCAAAGAGATAAGAGGCTTTGATCACACACAAACCATGTGAGAGATTAATAAATTAACACTCCACAACCAGAAGTTTGTTAAAGAAGGGATAGAGCAATGCGTTAGGTCAATGTGCAACTTTAATAGCATAGAGTACAAGCGAGCTGGTTCTTCAAGAAAAGTTTAGAGTTGTGTAGAAAACAAAAAAAGTGATTCGGGGCTTTATTCGGACATCACAATATTTACTATTTTGGTATTACTTGCTTTTCGTCACTGTGGGTGCATTTGTGCACGTGGTCTGCATGCAGGGTGTCCATCGAGGCATACAACACGAATGACGCCCGATCAGGTTATTAGTAATTTGATAAGTATAGGTAATTTAGTTAAACGGAAAAATCTTAAATTTTCTCCTTTTGACTTTTCATCCATCAAAATGAACCTTAACAAGGTTGTCCGAGAAACGCCCGCAATTGAAATACTCTCGTCTAACCATAATTGTTTGAATTTTGATCGTACATGTTTGGTTTCTGACTATAATTAATCATAAACTAGTAATATCGCCCTGACGCGTTGCTGCCATAACTAATACCATGACAAACCAGTGTGTGATTAAAGACAAAAAATTACGATTCATACTAATTAAAAAAAAGAGAGAAATACCAGCCTACCACATAATTAGCACATATGTTCTCTATTGTTGTGATCTTAATAATATTTAGGTTTAATGTTTTGATTTGAGTTCATAATGATAATGATAGATTGATAGTACTTTAAACATATTCTATTAGAACCACAAATCTTGATCATCCAATAATGCAAAACATTTACACTTTATGTATATAACGCAATATGACATGTTTGTACTCTTTTTAAAAAATTGTAAGAAAAATCTTTGCATTTTATATAAAATTTTAAAAGCTGACTTTTGATTTTTCTCGAGTGGCATGCCCAATATGTTCTTTTGGCAATAAAAATCCAAGAGTCTTAACAAAGGCTTGGTAAGCATCTCCCTTTTGTGTCATTAGATACCAATTAATTAATAATCATTGAAAGAAATTAGCATATGAAAAAATAAACATGTCTATCTAATACTTACATATACTACTAAACTTTTAAAGTAACAATAAATAAATATTGTAGAGGCCTTGTTAGGTGGATGGGTGTTTATAACAATTCTTTTATTATCATAACAGATTTCACCTTCCATTCATTGTACATTTTCACATTGTATAGTTTCCCACCATTTTTTCTAACAACTTCACCCTTAAGGAATATTACTAACATGAATTAAGTAACCAAATAATAATTGCATGAACTCAATAACAATATTACAATAATGCTGAACACAAAACCATAACCATACTTACCAACATATAACCGTTATATAACCGTCATTTGAGTTAACATTACATATCGATATGAATAAACTGAAGTCATCATAATGCGTACCAAACCTTACCAATATATTTTATATGAGCTTTAATATAGAAACACAAATTTTTAGTAATGTTTTTCAAGATCCTCTTTTATATAGTCTTTTAGATGCTCACACGATCCTTCATCCATGAAAGGTATACACTCCCTGAAAATATAAATCGCATTAGGAAATAACTTTTTCATTTGACACAATGGACTTTTAAACACAAATGTAGGAGTGTCGTATAAAAGAAACTTTTAGCTAAGGTTCTCAAAATTAAACTTTAGTCTTCCCAGCGCTATCAATATTGTAAACTTAAAGGACCATTTAGCTAATGTTTTCAGTTTCACCTTTCTTATAAGTTATCATACTTTGCATCTTTCTACAAAATTAAATAGAACAATGGCAAAAGACATTTTAACTTCTTCAAACTTTGGGCATATTAACATGTACTTACCTGCAATTTTTTACTAATATTTGAAGTCATCAAAGCTTAATAACATGAGCATACTTGTAGTTTTTTAGAAATGAGGCCGATGAAATTTATTGATTTTAAATGTTGAAGACAATAGCTCTTTCTAAATGCCTCTATAATTACAGATATGATAACACATAACTAAAAATATGTGTTTATGAATATATATATATATATAATAAGAAGTTATTAGTCCTAGCCTTAAGCATGTTTTGCAAATCTAAAAAGCATGAAGTAAACACGTAAAAAAAAGCTAAAGTCACTGACGAGAGTTTACATAGTAATAGAGAATACATATATACACATAGTAACTTAAATTGACTGTATACATGATATATAACAATAAAGGAGGAATTTAGGAGTGAAAGATTGTCATTAAAAAAAGTATATAAAACACAAATAACACAACCCATGCAAGACAACTTAATCAAACCAGACATCAATCGATGAAACAATCCGTTCATGCACATCTTCAACAACCACATTTGATCCCACTCACCAAATCTGTCTAAACCAAATCTACGTATTTCATTATCTTAAACCATGTATAGGAAATCAGTAACTCCTAATAACAAAAAAACACAAATCAAATGACGGTGATATAATCAAACTGCTCAAATCAATCAAACAAATCCAATTCATTAAATAGTAATTAACTTACCCAGGAACACAATCGAACTAAAGAATTCATGATTGCAAAAGATCTAGGAGATGACATTGCAAAAATTTCAACAAAAGTTACAATAAATCATAACACATATCAAATTCATCAAAAGTAAATTAAAATCAATAGAAAAAAAAAAAACAAAAAACGAATGTGCATCAAGAATTTGAATTCACTGGTGGCCGACTATACAGAAGTTCTTCATAAGAATCAAAATCATTCGCATGATGCATATCATCTTGTGAAAATTAATTAAAAAAACCTAGCAATCGTTACAAACATAAAAAAATCAATTATTTGACAATTCAAATTCGACAGAGTGGTGAATTGGGGGGAAGTTTATATATATATTGGCCGCATTATGCCGATGATTTATCTTGTAGAAGTAACGCGATAAGCACGTGTAATTATTCCTAAATCTCTTATCCCTAATCGTTCCAATTAGAAATTTAAAGTCAAAAATCACCAAAGCAAACACAAAGATTGAAGCAAGTAATCGACATAAATTAAAATCAGACTTACACTGATGTTCTCAGAAGACATGGTATCATGCAAAATCTATGAAAAAATCGATATTGGATTCAGATGAAGTAGAAATAAAGAAAAACATTGTAAAAAATAGAATTGCAAACCTTGATTTTCAAACAATGTCGTCCCACGCATCAAGAACGTTCCTTTACATCAGATAATCGAACATCAATGTACGTACGAATTGAAGAAATCCACGAATTGAAGAAATCCAAACCCGCTTAATTGGGACCGAACCTTTTATCGTTTGATTTCAATGGCGATTCAAGTTTGCAAATTCAGGGTTAACAAATACTACAGGAGAGAAGATGACGAATCTGGGAATTCATGTATAGAAAAATTACAAAAACCCTAAATTCCGTATGTCGGATGATGCAGTGCGCCGGACCGCCGATCATGGCGTCCAGTGACGGCGATGAAGAGAAGGAAGTATGGAGGGGGACAGTTGTTGTAGGGGGGCGGAGACGGTTATTCTAATGAGATGGCGAGATGCCGACGGTTGGCAAAGGTTTTAACGGGAAGAAGTGATGCGATGGTGAGGTGTCACCGAGGAGAAGAGATGCGACGGTAGGTTTGTGACGATTCGTATAATAAACGGAAACAACGAATTTAACGGTGGCGGAAACGGAGATGGCGCATCCGTTACTACGCTTATTAATATGTATAAATTATCAATGCTTTTCAGCATATAAGTTGCCAAGCCGGCTACATATGTATAACTGTTAGAATATTTTACCCTCCGCTATACCACTCACTCTAAACACACTTAACTCTCGGGTGGTATATATTCCTTCATAGAAAAACACACACACACTGGGATGGACGATATGCCCAAAAGTGCCATTCACTCGATAATTCATACCCAAAGTGCCCCCACCCTTTGAGTGTATAAATTCAAAACCGAAGCAATAACACAAAATACAAAGAGATCTGTATCGCCAACATGATTAACCGCATGTAGCATATAACAACACACATGACCAAACTCACACGCACATCCCCCTCCCTATAGCGTTATACTCTACACCAGTTTTTACACATGTCAGTAGGTATATTCCTGCTAAGCCCGGCCCCTACCCCAAGAAATCTTGTTCTCGCTAATTGTACTTTTTCTAACAAAAAGTTGTACCATGATTCCCATTTAAGATTTATCATCTTCCCCTTGTTTTCAATTAAAAAAAAAAAAAAAAAAAAAAACGTGTTAGTGACATCCACAATATTTCTAATGGACTCTTGTACTGATTGTTATAATAATCCACTGGCAGGAAGGAAGGAAGTATTGGGGATATAAGAACATGTACTTTGAATGCCATTTATTAGAACTGAATTCTGTATATATTACACACGTGCTTGAAAGCTATAAAGAAAAGTGGGTGGATTGTTGGTGGTTCAAGATAAAGACTCATATATTCTAATCAATCTGACATAGATAGTGAATCAATATCCTTCCCAAGAAAGTAATAATATATCAAGTAGTCAAGTGTAGAATATAATAATTGTCACGTGTAAATCTATACATACAATTTACATAAAAAAATCCCGTTAGAAAAAAAGAAAAAAAAGCTAAAAATAATGATGTGGACTTAGTAACTAGTTTCTAGCCAATATCTGAACGTTTGAAGTTTGAACCTTTCATTCATTGTACATTTTCACATTGTATAGTTTTCCACCATTCTATCTAACAACTTCACTGTTAAGGAATCTTACTAACATGAATTAAGTAACCAAATAATAATTGCATAAACTCAATAATAATATTACAATAAAGTTGAACACAAAACCATAACCATACTTACCAACATATAACCGTTATATAACCGTCATTTGAGTTAACATTAACATATCTATATGAATAAACTAAAGTCAATAAAATGCATACCAAACCTTACCAATATATTTTATATGAGCTTTAATATAGAAACACAAAATTTTGAGTAATACTTTTCAAGGTCCTCTTTTATATAGTCTTTTAGATGCTCAAGCGATCCTTCATCCATGAAATGTATACACTCCCTAAAAACATAAAACGCATTAGGAAAAACTTTTTCATTTGACACAATGGACTTTTTTTAAACACAAATGTAGCAGTTTCGTATAAAAGAAACTTTTAGCTAAGGTTCTCAAAATTAAACTTTACTCTTCCCAGTGCTATCAGTATTGTAAACTAAAAGGACCATTTATCTAATGTTTTCAATTTCACATTTCTTATAAGTTATCATAATTTGCATCTTTCTACTAAAATGACGTAAATAGAAAAATGCCAAAAGACGTTTTAACTTCTTCAAACTTTGGGCATATTAACATGTACTTACCTGCAGTTTTTTACTAATATTTGAAGTCATCAAAGCTTAATAACATGAGCATATTTGTAGTTTTTTTTTGAAATGAGGCCGATTAAATTTATTGATTTTAAATGTTGAAGACAATAGCTCTTTCTAAATGCCTCTATAATTACATATATGATAACACATAACTATAAAGGAAAACAACAATAACTAATAACCCTAGCCTTAAGCTTGTTTTGCAAATCTAAAAAGCATGAAGTAAATACGTAGAAAAAAAAAAGCTAAAGTCAGAGAGGACAATTTACATAGTAATAGAGAATACATACATACACATAGTAACTGAAATTGATTGTATACATGATATATAACAATAATGGAGGAATTTAGGAGTGAAAGATTGTCATTTAAAAAAGTATATAAAACACACAAATAACACAACCCATGCAAGACAACTGAACCAAACCAGACATCAATCTATGAAACAATCCGTTCATGCACATCTTCAACAACCACGTTTGATCCCACACACCAAATCTGTCTAAATCAAATCTACGTATTTCATTATCTTAAACCATGTATAGGAAATCAGTAACCCCTAACAAAAAAACACAAATCAAATGACGGTGATATAATCAAACTGCTCAAATCAATCAAAACAAATCCAATTCATTGAATAGTAATTAACTTACCCAGGAACACAATCGAACTAAAGAATTCATGATTGCAAAAGATCTAGGAGATGACATTGCAACAATTTCAACAAAAGTTACAATAAATCATAGCACATATCAGATTCATCAAAATCAAATTAAAATCAATAGAAAAAACAAAAAAACGAATGTATATCAAGAATTTGAATTCACTGGTGGCCGACTATACATAACTGCTTCATAAGAATCAAAATCATTCGCATGATGCATATCATCTTGTGAAAATTAATAAAAAAAAACCCTACCAATCGTTACAAAGATAAAAAAAATTCAATAATTTAACAATTTAAATTCGACAGAGTGGTGAATTGGGGGGAAATTTATATATATATTCGCCGCATTATGCCGATGATTTATCTTGTAGAAGTAACGCGATAAGCACGTGTAATTTTCCTAAATCTATTATCCCTAGTCGTTCCAATTAGAAATAAACGTCAAAAATCACCAAAGCAAACACAAAGATTGAAGCAACTAATCGACAGAAATTAAAATCATAATATATGAACAAATCGGTATTATATTTAGATGAAGTAGAAATAAAGAAAAACATTGTAAAAAATAGAATTGCAAACCTTGAGTTTCAAACACTGTCGTCCCACGCATCAAGAACGTTCCTTTACATCAGATAATCGAACATCAATGTACGCACGAATTTAAGAAATCCAAACCCGCTTAATTAGGACCGAACTCTGTATTCGTTTGATTTCAATGGCGATTCAAGTTTATAAATTTAGGGTTAACAGATTATGCAGGAGAGAAGATGACGAATCTGGGAATTCATGTCTAGAAAAATTACGAAACCCTAAATTCCGTATGTCGGATGATGCAGTGCGACGGACCGCCGATCATGGCGTCCAGTGACGGCGATGAAGAGAAGGAAGTATGCAGGGGGACAATTGTTGTAGGGGGTGGAGACTGCTATTTTAAACTCTTATGAATTTTAAAACATACAATTTGTGAATTAAAATGCGTAGTATTTTCTGCATGTATGATGGAATTATATTGTATGTACATAGTATCGAATAGCCTACGCTGTGATTTTTATACAACTTACTTATACTCGTCTTAAAGATCAAAATAATTTGTGATTTAATGTACAAACCGTTTAAAAAAAATAATAATGTATGAGAAATGGAAAATGCTTTAAATTTACATATGTCATGTTTTTTTGGTTTTCACACGAGGGACTTGTTCTCATTTGAACATATACTTAAATCTATTTAACTGCTTATGTTATATTATAATACATTTGAATGATAAAAAAAGTTTATTTCATACCAGTTTTAAGAGTAATCACAAATTTTAAGACATATGGTATAACCCTTTAGAGACTGATTGAATATTAATATAAGGTGAAATATTACTTAGATAACACCTACGTAACTGTGGCATTTGAGATCACTGATGAATCTCTGAAAATAGTGCACGCCACCATTAGGTTTATCTCACGACTGGTCTCACGACTAATATGAGTAATATGAGGAAGGCAGATCGCGTGACTCAGGGAAAATTAGGTGATGTCATGTCACACAATAACCAATGATGGAACCACCAACGTGACTTGATTGTGCATAACATGTGCAACTAAGTGTTATTATATTATTAACATGCAAAAGTCTTTATTTCATTGTTTTCAAATAAGTAAAATACATTGTCCAAAAAAAGAAATACATTAAATAAAAAATTATGATTAATAATATAGGTTCATGCTTCCTATATTGTGCACATAACTTGAATATTTTACAAGTTATGCATGTGAAATAATATAATTTTAATGAACCAAACGAATAATTGGTGAGTTATTCACATCATACATTTTTTTTTGAACGGCGTTTTTTCTCACGTCTATCCCTCACTTTCGTGGCCTGTAAGCAAGGTCGACTACTCGACCTCCGTGAGAAT
>WOUH02045268.1:0-11803 GCA_009936405.2 Stevia rebaudiana
CGTTTTCTATCACTTTTAAAGGCAAAGGACAACCATTGAAATATGATATAAACATAAAGGACGAAACGTGTAATTTATTCATATAGTTATAAGTAATTATTTAATCTGTTATAAAAAGTTATTTAGCATGTGGCAGGTGAAATTTGACGTTTCTCCAAGGTGCACTCTTATAAAAATGTCAACGGCGTCGCTAGAGATGCACAGTGAATTAGTGATCGGTGACAACATTCAATAGCAACTCGTACCTACGTTGTTTTTTATTTTTTCAAAATTTCAAGCGTTGATTTTTTTTCTCTGATTTTACGTTGTCATGTTTTTTTAATGATTTGTTTATTTTTTTATATTGCGGGTTTTGTTTTGGTTGTGGACAATGATTTGCTTTTATATTTTAATATGGGGCCATAAGGAGGCGGCTGCTTTAGAATGTACGGGATAAATACTTGTGTAGTTGCGTTAGACTGGGTGTAATTAGCGAAAGAAGGAACGTGGAGGGAATAATTTTAATATAGGTCTAAGACTATGCGGTACACCAGGTGAGTGGGGCTTGAGTGACCTCAGTCATGTCCCAAACACCGTCCCGGGCTCTCGTGAGTCGTGAGTGGAGCGTGAGTGGGGGTGGCGTGAGTGGAGGAAAGGCGTGGGTGAGTGTTGATTTTTTTTCAACCAATCACAATATGTCACACTATCCTTCTACCAATCACAAAAACACATCAACGCTTACTTTTTAACCACTCAAACCCCTACTCACCCGAGCATTTCCATCATTCCACTCACACACTTTACTCACTCTCTCTCCTGCGTGACACACCCACTTAAACCCCCACTCACCCAGGCGCACCGGGTAGTCTAAAAATAAAGTTTTCAAGCTCCATCCCGACCTGGAGTTTTCAAAGACCAAATTAATGAAAAGGTGGCCCGCTGAATTAGGACCTTGGATTATTCTGATTGGATTTCTAGCCGTCCCCATACCGAAAAAGGGGATAACGCCTAAAACACCAATATGCAGGGGCGTGAGAGAGGGTGTGGGCATGTTTGAGTTTTTTTTTTTTAATTTTTTTAGTTTTTTATCTATCAACCAATCATAATATAACACATCACTTTCTTACTTTTTAAATATCACACCCACACTCACTCACCATTACACCCCTAATTCCCTAAAACACCACTCAAGTGATAACACTCTCTCTGCTGCGTGACGCCTACGTGTCACTGACACGTCATCACCCCCACTCACCCATTACGCATAGTCTTACCGTACAACATTGTTAAGGTTTATCTTCAATAATCAATAAGTACATACACAGACACACATGTAGAATCCAAGTCCATCTTTGGTTAGTAGTTGTGTGGCCTTTGCATTTTTTGGGTTTATTTGTATTCACTATTTATGTTGGGTTACGAAGGACGAAGGCGTTGTTGTGAGCTAAATTTGTAATTGGATTTATTGAGACGTGAGGTCTTTTTGATCGTTGCGGTTGTGTTCGTTGTTTTTTGGACTGGGTACGCATAAGGGTTTTGCATTGGAGTGAGAGTCGTTGGAATGCATATTTTGTAAATGTGTTTTAGTATTTGGGAACATGCCTGGGCCTTGATATTTGGGATCGTATAAAAAAAACCCAACACAACGAGCAACCTGCGAAATCCTGATGTGGTAAACAGTTATGGTCGAACAATCCCCGGGACTTACTTCGAGTGTGTGTTTATATATAAGAGGACAAGGAATAGATGCAACAAGCAGATGCATGATTTAAAAAAAATTGCACTTCGTTGAATACATGGTCCAAAACAAAAATGCGGAGATGTGTGATTAATGTAATAATGTTAATGACTCTTAGGACTTAGGAGGAGATTTGTGGCTTAGATGTTTGTCTTAGGGACATAGGTGTTTTGCATACTTCAGGGACTTTGCATGCTATTATCATAGTATATTGTATGGTTGTTTGTTGTTCTCTTGGTAGCTTCACACATTTATATGTTTGTATGTTTTTGTGGTTGTGGACTTGCTATTTGAACTACGGATCTCTTTTGAAGCAAATCTCTCCTTTCATAAAGATAAGGCTAGGGGTGAGTAGATCTCTTTTCTCATGTTAGTTTTTATAAAATATATGCGTAATATGTTATCTTGTGACAGAATACAATCCTGAACCCGCGAAAAGAAACTTGAACCCGTGAAAACAAATTCGGTCACAGGCCCGACCCGAATATTGACGGTTCGTCTCGGTTTCAGTTTCACCAACTTTTCGGTCTTGGGTAGGTCCGGGTAGTACCCAATACTCACCCCTATATAAGGCAATCTATCTGCATCTCACTTTTTTCATGTCTGGTTACAGCTTTTGTATGTATAATATTTACTAGGTATAATTGTTATTATTTATATTCTTGAAGGATATATTGAAAATGTATTTGAGCTGAATAAAATTTAGAAATTCATATGTAAAATTATTTTTTTAAAGTTTAGGTTTTACATCTATTCTTATTTCATTTAAATAAAAACAAAAAAGCGCCGATTATCCTATTATAAATTAATATTTTAAATTTTAGGAGATTGTTACATAAATGTTAAATATGTTTACATACATTTTTACATATTTCATAATTTTGCATATGTAAGATACCATTTCATACATGTAACATTGGATTTAAGTATGCAACCGTGTCCATAAAAAAAACACTCGACGCTTTTTAATAATTTTTGTTAATAAAAGCTATAAAATTGAATGTAAATCTATCTAAATAATATATTTTTTTGTTACATATGTAAATTATGTGCTTCGTGAGTGTTTCTAATTGAAGTGAACTATTTAAAATTTCAGCACAATGTAACATACTATTTTACATCTAGATTTTCTTAACATGCTATTTACATATGTAACATACGATTTCATATATAACCATGTCCATTTTAAAAAAGAATTAAAAATTTCACTTTTTTTACAAAAAATCATAAAATATAATACAAAAACTATTTAGAAAAACGTTAATTACATATGTAAAATTTTAGTTTTCTGTTTTTATTTCCCATTTAAATGGATTTCGTTAAGTCCACCCCTATGTATATAGAGAAATTAAGAAATAAAAATCCCATTGAGTTGAATAAACTCTAAAAATAATATGTAAAATAAATTTAATAAAAACCATCCAAAGCTTTTTTAATCAAATAAACAAAAATCATGTTTATCAAATTCGTCATATATGTTTCATATGGAACATGTTATTTACATATGTAATATATATTTCATGTATGTAAATATATCCATTTGTTAAAATGAACTTTAAAAAAAATACTTGAGGCTTTTTAAAATTACTTTACCAAAAGTCATGAAATTATAAATAGCATGAAAAAACCATGTTACATATATGAAAATACAGGACCGGTCCTGAGGATTTAAGTAACCGAGACGAGATGAAAAAAATGCACCTATGCACGAACGGATTAACAATTATATAAACTTATTTTTTTAAAACGAGTATTAATTTTATAACAAAAAATATAGCAACTTTGAATGTTCACACAACATTTCTAGCTTCATTGATAATCTGCATTTAAGCTTTCATGAGGTTGCAAGATCGAAACTCTTTAGCATCTTTAAAAGAATACTCAAAACTTTGTTTTCTCTCACAAAATCTTAGAAACCTATCTCACATCGCCCCGTTAGAAAAACTGTAAAATATTTTTTTTTTCTGTAAATCAGTCAAACACCTTAAGGCTCTTTCATATTTTTTTGTTAATTTTTAACTATTGTAATCTATTTTAAGCTAAGTAGATAGATTAAATATTCAAACTATGTAAACTATTTTTTCTAAAAATTTGTGAAAATTAATAGCATAAATATATTTTTTCAGGATTTTTATATATTTTTCTGGAATTTTTTATTAAAAGATTAAATAAAATTATTAAGATGATGATTAATAAAAATATAAAAGAACGCAAAGAGGATTTTGAACCTTTGATCTCTAGTTGAAATATAGAATGTCTTAACCAGAATGCTATATGATGATTTGCTGATTGTGACCTTAATAAAATGTTTATAATGGTTTTTGTTTACAATTTTGAACCGATTAAAATATGAGACCCAAGACGGTGGCATTGTTGGCCCACCTTTTGACCGGGCCCTGTGTACTTAAAAGCGGATTTATATAACTCCATCTCTCTCTCTATATAAACCCGTTAGATACAATGAATATTTTTTGTCAAAGTTGTCAAGCGTTGATTTTTTTTATTTACTGTCTTTAGTTTTTCTGTGGATTTGTTTATATTGTTTTTCTTTGAGTTTTCTTAGTGTCTTGGTTATGAATTATTGTACGTGGAGTAACAACCACCTCATGCGGTTGAATTTGAAAAAGAAGTATACATTTAATACAGACAAACTTTCATCGATAATTATGGACCAACAGAATAATTGTTACCATATGATTTAAGATGGGTAGGAAATGTTAATATTCAGTGGTTTTTTATGAGCATTTACGTCCTATTCTATATATATATATATATATATATATATATGTGGGAAAATGCCACTATATTATTAAGATCGGTTAAAAGTGATTGTAAGTGGAAGAAAGATAGAGAAATTCATAAATCTGTTGGTGTAGGAAAGGCATCAAACGTACCCCTAAAAGCTAAGGCCCCAAAGCTAAACCTTAAAAGCTAAGATTAAAGGGTTCGGCGAGACGGTTCTAACGTCGTTGAAATGAGTTCGATCGGAGTTCGTTTGAGTCGGTTATGAGAAAATTAAAATCATTCGTACCCTTTCTACAATAACGATCCTTCCTATTTGGTCCTGACCATATATATAGACGGTTCTCCATTCTCGTCCTTATAACTTATTATCTATTAAATTAAATAAAATTTTATTCTTTTATCAATATAAATTTTTTTTTCTTTTTCACTCAAAACCACTTTAAAACTATTAAGGTAACATTATTCCAAATATTTTTCTCATTACTAAAATCTTAATCTTCATATTTTTCCAATTATAAGAAGTGTGCAGAGAATACCCCAAATATTTCTCTCTCATTTCAGTCCTAACCACTCTCAACTGTTTTATAAATTATACAAATCTCACTCATATATTCCTAGAGACTCTATTGTGAATGCTCTACCATCTTATCGCTTAGTTATCCCAAGTAAATTTGACTAGGAAATGTTATTTTTTCTTTTTATAAATTTGCAACCTTTCCCGGATCGATTTGTATTATGGCGTTCTTTCATGAGCATATTCTTAGTGTCGCTAACATTGAGGGGGCTCTGTATGTGTTCGATTTTGTCGTTGCAAATTTCAATAGTTTTACCAGTTTTCAGTAGTGTTTAAAAAAAATTAATGTCTGGGATCTAACAACCGGAGAGAATCCAACAACCAAAACCGTTGTTCGATTGTCGAACAATGAGGTCCTGTAAGGCCTAATACGGATATTTAGCTCACCCAAGTCCCACTTCATAAAACTATATTCCCAAATATAAGAACGGGTTTGTTCGGTAAGTAAGTGTGAATATTTAAAACGAGCAAAAATAAATAAACCGATAACACATTCGGATAAGATACGATCCGGAAACAAAAATGGGATGACACGAGGATCTGAATGGGCCGATTTCTGGTTAAATTAAAGTGAAATTAGATTAATGGGTTGGAGAGACCCATCTATTAATTAAACTTAATTAATCGACAAAAGTTAAGATGACCGATCTTTTTCTTTTCATCTGCTCGTGAAAAAACACACACATACGCATGATCCTCTGCTTCATCTTGTTCGTGATTCTCAAATCGACCAAGAAGCCTAGAAATCGAACTCCATCACCATCCTAGGGCTCAAAAACCGTCATTGAGCAAAGGGTAAGACACGATTGAAGCCCTAATTTCTCGTCTTCTCTCTGTTGCGATTTTTAGATGGCAAAAATCTCGATAGATTCTGATTTGAGCAGAAATTTGAGAATCCAAGAGGTGTAGAAGGCATATCTAGTCTCAGAACATTTATATCAAGGTTAGATAATCTCTGCATGTTGGTTTTCTACTAATTTCGGTTTTAGATTCTTTAAGCTAAAGAACCGATTTTTAGGTAAATTGAAGGAAAGTTTGAATTTGCAGAAAAGAACGAGACTTGCTGCTATAAGTTGCAATATGGAACTGAAAATTGAGGTATATAATAGTGATAAATGACTGATTTCATGTTACTTAAATATAGAGAATTTTGCAACTATGTTGGTGATTTTTATACGAAACATGAAACTAAAACATGACTGTAAAATTCATACAACTTGGGTAAATCATGAAACCAAGAACCGAGCTGCTATGACCTAGAAAAGTGGACTGCCAAACAGCAGCTCGGATGACCTGTTAACAGACCTAAACTCAGTTGTAATTAAGTTTGAGCTAAAAGGGTAAATATGGAATAAATATAATAGACTGCTCTCAACTTAATTTAGAGGCTGTTATCGGGGTAAAATTAAAGTTTTAAATGACCTAAATAAGTTTCTAATTGTGAGGATTAATGACTATTAATGAATTGTAACTTGGGCGGGTCCATAAGACTAGAACCGGGTTTAAATTAAGCTAAAAAGATGCTGTTAAGTGCAGAAAATGTACTGGAAAATGGTCTTTAAAATGCTGAAAAAAATAGTGCTGCAAATTGCTGTAAAAAGTGCTGATTAAAAGGGCTGTAAAAGTGAACTTGAAGTGTTGTAAAAGGGCTATTTAGTGCGCTGAAACATGGTTGTAATTACCTAGACGAGTTGTTAACCGCGAGTATTAATAGGTTGCAACTTGGGCGGGTTAAAAATAATAGAATAAGTAGTATCAAGTGATTAATGCTAAGTGAATGAATTAAAAGAGATAAATGTGGGAGGTTTAAAGGAAATGAGTGTTTAAAGGATC
Source organism: Stevia rebaudiana (assembly GCA_009936405.2). Classification (NCBI taxonomy): domain Eukaryota; kingdom Viridiplantae; phylum Streptophyta; class Magnoliopsida; order Asterales; family Asteraceae; genus Stevia; species Stevia rebaudiana. The sequence continues at coordinate 6,870 of WOUH02045268.1, forward strand.
AAGTTAAGGAAGGAGGAAACTACCAAAAGCAACGTTAGTTCGTGACCCACCACCTTTTCTCATGTTTAAAATGTTTTGGGGCTGCATACGAGCTTTAAATGATTTGGATAGTAAATGGTCATGCAACACTTGTATTGTTACGTAATGTTGCAAGTTAAATGTACTTTGTGTGGATCAAAATTACCATAGTAAAATGGTAGGGATTATTCACATATACAAATCATTAGGGTAAGAAATTTACCTCGTGGCATATGCGCATTTAGACGGATCCATTCGAGACAAGAGTAAACTTGACCTTGGTGGAAGATGTGAAATAGAATCTCGAAATCCTAGTTCTTTCATATGTTAGCAATAAACGACATGGCTAGTTTAAGCTTGTTGTAAAGATTTGGTTTGTAAAGATTAATTTGCTTGCATAATTATTATACTATTGCTTCTTTTAAAAATAATGGCACGACTCACGAGCAATGTAAAATGCTGTAAGTATTATACATGAAAATGATTTGACAGGTACGGAGCACGGAGCTTGCTGAAATACAAAGTTGTTGTGGACAGGCATTCGCAATTTGAAATTGAAAGTCTAAACGACTTTGGAAATTCTAAGTTTGGTTTGGACATATACTTTAAATACTTTAATGTTGGGCATATACTCTAAGTCTAAACAACTTGGACCCGAAGACGAACCTTGGGACATTGTTGATATATTGTATAATGTATAACTTTTTTTAAAAAAATGCATAATTAGAAACAACCCATGTAACACTTGTACTTATTATTTAATTAAATATGCTTCCACCGTGTATTATAGGATCAATCATGAGTAATAGATTATTAGGAGTTCAAATACACAACAACCGTTTTCATGCTACAAGATAAAACATGTATCAAGATATATCACATTACCATATGATAAACATGAATGTAAAAGCTTTAACTTGATTATATCATAGATTCATTATTGATATCAGAATAACTTAGATCTTAAAATGTAAAAACTTAGATCTTAAAATGTAAAAGAGCGGAAGTGCCATCAAGTCCCTTTGCCCTAAAGTAATCAACATATTCTTTCACTGTTGTGCTTCTATACTTGGCTGGATTATTTTTTGAAAGCAACTCGGTGATTGGTTCATACACCTTTGATGTTTGATGCGCACCTGTACTAAAGAATGATGCCACTGATACTCTTGGCCCAACCTTGTTTGCCGCCACCTTGTGTTGCGAGCTTACAATCTTGTCGTTCGTAATGAGCTGCAAAATTTCGATAGAACTTCTAATTTCTGAACAGTATACTTTTAACTAGCTTCTTGGATGAATCTAAGTTCCAAATATACTTTGGTAATGTTAAAAGTGTTATGACAATGATCGTAGCAAATTTGTTAACCTTGGTGAGATCAAGACATAAAAGTAATTTGATTGTTAGTTTATGTATAGAGCCCATAAAAGTATACATGTATTGTATACAAAATAGTTTGATGGGTTTTCTATTTCAACTAAATTTTCAAAGGAGATCACTAAAGCACATTAAATTAGTTATGATTAAACAAAATTTATTTATACTTTTTCTTCTCATAATTATTTATTTCTTGTAATAATTTAGTATCCTTTAATGATCTTATCTTACGTATTTAAAAAATGGGAGAGAGATATGCCTGTAAAAGATCTCCTGCATTAACTACTAGAGCTCCTGGTATCGGAGAAACATCAATCCATTGATTATGATAAAAGATCTTGAGGCCGCCAATAAGATCTTGCAAAAGAATTGTGATGAAATCGTTGTCGGTGTGTTCTGTGGTGCCCATTGCTAGTTCAGGTTGTGGACAAGAAGGATAGTAATGGCCTAGAATTGCAAGCCCATCGGCGCATCCCATGTCTAAAAGATGATTGGGGTCGAGCCCAAGAGCCTCAGATATTAACTCGAATAAATGAATGCCAAGTTTCATCACTTGTTTCGAATACTCCAACAAAATATCCCTATAATTAACAATATCCAGTCAAACAAAATATTCCACATATGATTCAATATTACATGTTACTTCTTATATACAGTTTTATGGTCATATTTCTTGTATCACATTTCATATCTGATTACCGATATAATAACTCTCCCCATCTCTATTACTTGTCTCAAACGTCCTGCTTCTACGTACTTATGTGAGAATTTCTAATCTTCAAACTATAAGAAAAACAAAAACTTAGTTTTGGTGTGATTCTTGTCGAAGTTTTTTTTTTTTTTTTTTGAACGAAAAAAATATTCACCAAATAAACTAGGAAGTTGCTATACATTTGTGTTTGCGTATTCAGTTATTTTCAAATTTGTTTACTTTAGACTCATGATTGTCAAATTGTGTACGTATCCAACTATTTTCCAAGACCCACCCACCCCACTAAGAGTCAAAGATCATCAACATCGCCACAATTTTACCTCATTTGGATTCCACCCTATCTCGAACATGACTCATGGATTGCGTTGGATAAGCCATCCAATTTCAATATGCATCCTCTTTCACATCTCACACGTATATATTAAGGTTGGAGAAGGCGCTAGACACTACCTAGGCGATGAGGTACCGCCTAAGGATTAATCGGGAGTAATTGTGATTAATCGAAACTATGCGGATTTGATTTTATATGTAATTTTTCAAAATTATAGATATATAAACATCTATATAAAAAAATTTATATAAATATATAAAAATAATTATATTTTTATAAATACTTATTTTAATAGATTTTAGCCATTTTTTTATTGATTTTAACTAATATTTGACCAATTTTGACCAAAATTTAGCTAATTTTGACTATTTTTAACCGACTAGGATTGATTTTTAGGGATTTTGACAGATTTCTGGCCGCTCAAGCCAAAATCGAGACGCCTATGCCAATGTTTACAACACCGGCATATACACACACATATATAATATACAAATAGTGTTTAAAAGTGGATGGAATATTAGAGCTCACGTATAGGGGTGTAAACAAGCCGAGCCGATCCCGAGCTTGGTAAGGATCGAGCTCGGCTCGTTAAGATTTGAGGGGGCTCAAGCTCGAGCTCGGCTCGTTTAGAATTTTGGTTTAAAAGCTCGAGCTCGGCTAGTAAAGGAATTTTCAAGCTCGAGCTCGGCTCGACTAGGCTCGTTTATTATTTAACTAATTAATTTATATATTTTAATTATTAATTTTATTTATTTTTTTAATTATTACTTTTTGTATTTAAAATAATATATATGATTTAGGTTTTTTTATTTTAATATTATATAAAGAAATAATATTTAATATAAATATATAGTTATTAACTTAATAAAATTGATATAAAGAAAAAGCTCGTTAAGGCTCGTGAGCCGGCTCAAGCTCGACATCTGAAGCTCGAGCTCGGCTTGGTAAGTAAACGAGCCATATTTTAGGGCTCGTGTTCAGGCTCGAGCTCGTTTAGGCTTGGCTCGTTCGAGCTTTTTATCGATCCGATCCCAAGCTTTTCACGAGCCGGTTTGACTCATTTACACCCCTACTCACGTAGTGATGGGGGGGGGATGGGGTCATTTCGGGGCCGGACGAGAACACCGCTCCATCGGATCCAGGGTGGGGAAACGCAAGGATGGGAAGCCAGGGTTCATCGAATGTGGGGATAAGAAGGGGTGGGGGGAGAGAGATAAAATGAAAAAATGAGAAGAAGTGAGGAAAAATGGTACGACAGCGTAAAATAATAATGTAAAGATAAGAAAAGCTGATGTAACGATGAAGTGATAGCGGGAAAGAGTGACGGCTCCCTCCCTATTAAAGTCAAACATATTATTTGAAAAAATGTGTTATTACGAGCTGACGTGATGCGTTTGGTTATATATGGAATTTCTTTGACGGTTTCATGAATGCTTTAACTCGTCATTAAAAAATAATTGACTTGATTAAAAACTAAAACTAACCTGCAAGGCGGTGGCAACTCATGTGGTTCGGGAGGATTAGGAACCATGGTGCAGTATACCGAGTCTCGCCAGTTAGTAACAGGTCCAGTGTACAAGTCAAAGTTGCTATTGTACACCACTCTCGTCTTCCCACTTGTATCTCTCGTATACCACTGTTTCTTCACCTCTGTTTCTTGCTCATGAAAATCCATCACCCCTTTAATCATCTCCTCCAAAACACTAATCGGGATTCCATGATTCACCATCTGGAAGAACCCCCAGCTTCCCAACGCATCCTTCATTTTTCCAATCACCTCCTTTCGTCGGATCGGATCTTCATCGATTCCTTTGAGGTCGATGGTCGGAAGAATCAGCTCCGGTTGTTCGGAGTTGAGGTTTTCCGGTGAAGGTAGACGGAATATTCGAGGGACATCCGTTATTCCGGAGTCAACAAGTCCTTTGACGCCGGTTTTGGTCTCGTCGAACGCCCGGAGCTCCGCTTTCCGGTCATAGTCCGGTTGGAATTCAGACTTCAGAGGAGCCATTGAGGACCATTTTCGTTTTCTTCTTGAACACTGAAACCTTGAAGCAATATCTGATGGAAGAAATTTTGTCTTTACAAATATTTTATTTTATTAATTAGACGTGTGTTGACTGAAGACGGTTTAACACATCATTCAAGCCATATGGTGAAGAGTATAGATACTGCCATACTGGATAGTGGATAGGATAATATTATCAAAATAAAACTAATTTTTTAGAAACTTGAGCTTAAGATACTTGAGTTTGACACTTTGCCTAAGGGTACTAGGAGTCATTCCATACTTCCTCTTTTTTTACACTGACACAGCGTCAAATCAGCTTTCCCATTTTTACTCATTTTTCCTATTTCACTTGTAACCCTCTCACTTTTCTTCACTTTTCCTCACTTTCTCTACTTTTCCACCTTATCATTTATTTTATATTTATGAAATATAAATAACATTTAAACATAAAAAAAAACTTTCATTCATTAATTAAAAAAATACAAACTAACAT
>WOUH02045279.1:0-11802 GCA_009936405.2 Stevia rebaudiana
TATAAATGGAGGGCCCAGATTTAGTTAATTGGTTCACACGATAAAAGTTGGTTCACATAATACACATCCCCTATATAATTATATATAGACACGCGCACACACGCATATATACCTTCAAATCAGCCATTTTATGTTCTCTCAGACAGCCGATATGATATTCCCTTTCGCATTGATCACAAACTATAACTGTCTGATCATTGAATATTTTTTTGCTAAAATCATTGCCTCTGCATAAATCAAAATTCTTTGATAAACATGCATCATAAATTATGTACAAAGTTACAACTATAAAAATACAGTAAAAAAAATTTAGAAATGACAAATCGCCACAAAATATCACATCTAGCAGAGTATCACGTTAACTATTCATTAAATACTGAAAAAAACCGTTTGTAAGCAAACCAAAAAGGAATTGAAATAACCCGTTTACACCCAAAACTGTTTTGACCCGTTAACCTGTTGATTATTACTATAAACAGTGTTACCTGCATAAAACACATGAAACAAGATCACTGTTTTCCGAGTGTTTGATTATCCGAATGCAACGGGTCATAATTTGTTCCATCGGGTCAATCCCTGCAACCCTACCAGCAGCCAAAGCATTTGCACTTTTTCCAACTAATTTTAATGACAGCTGGCAATACTGGCAATACCATTTGCCACGTGGGATGCGAGTTTCACCTGCACAGTCTGTTTGGACCAACAAAATTGCATATTCTTATCAGTTTACAAATTTTAATAATTTAATCTCATTGAAATCATTTAAAACAGTAATTTTAAGCTCACCGACATTATTAAAAATATTCAAATTTACAAAATTGACCTTGGTGGAAGGATCGGGGGCATCCATCACAAAGCAAGAGATCTCCACCATCCCGACAAACTCTACATAAATCATCATTAAATTTCACCGGACATTTTTTATTTTCAGTTTTCTTTAAGGAAACTGCATATTCGTGGAGTGAGATGCCATTTGAGATGTAAATGTTTCCATATCTGCAAACATTTTAAAATTAAAATCAGAAAAAAGTTATAAAAAAAATAATAGTTCGGGACAATTTCATATATATCCTTCTAAATTTGATAAAGTTATAAGAGCATTTCACAATCGATATATTATTTTACTATTTGTTTATTCATTGAAACAGATTGTTAAATAATAATAAATATGTATTCGTATAAAGTTAAAACTCACGGTTTTTTGTGCGAGGCCCAACCAGCATGAGCTTCAAATTGTGACGCGCTAATCACAGTTTTGCAACAAGAACAAAATATTCCTTGGCCCAGTTTATAACCATCTAACTGTTTCTGTTGATTAAAAAATAATAATAATAATAAAATATGTAGCATTCTTTTTGAAAAATAATACACACACACACGCACACATACAAATTATCAGAATCGTTACCTTTCCACGAGAAAAGTAAGTTAGTTCAGTTCCATCTGGTAATCCTCCTTTCTGAAAAACAGACCAATGCAACTGATGATTCCTGAAAAATAAAAATAAAAATAAAAAATTATATGATCCACTAGAAGTTGGTTTCCTGCAAACTTAGAGGACATTTATGTATAATCATAGACCCACTTTACTGTTAACTTAATTCGACTCTCTTGTTGTGAGGAGGAACATTTAATAGCACTTTTAATAGATCTTGGTACGGAAGTGGATCTTGATGACCTAAATTACAAAAAAAAAAATATTAATATTTCTTGAAAAAGTAGCAAGCTTGAACATTATTTGGTAATATACCTTTCTAGTATCTTGGAATTTTTTTTCTTTTGTAAAAGTTTGCAACTTCCAGCTCTTCTGATGGACTTCAGAGCTGACTTTGGTGACCTGAAAAATCACATGACAAAATTGTTTATATAACAAAAGCGACGTTAATTGTTATTTATAAAAAATATTTAAATGAAATAGATTCTGACTTTCTTTTTCTCCCTCGTTTATTCTTTCTATCAAAGGAAATTGATGAGCTGTTACTTTCAGATTCCTTCGGTTCCGGAGTTGATGTCCTAAGAAAATAGGGTCATTTTAGGCAATAAAACTTTAGTATAAAATAAAAAGGATGTAAAACTGATTACATATGTCCAAGACATTAAGATTTATTACCACTTATTAATTTCTACAGTAATAAAAAAAATTATAATTACAAAAGAAATAAATTTTAATTTAACTAATAATAATGAGAGAATGAAAAGTAAAAAATATAACATTAATAATAAAGAGCATGCATTCTTCGAAGAGCAAGAGAGCTGTGATCATGCAAATCCTAACCAAAATAATAAAACTTGGTTATAAAAAACGAAAAAAAAGTTGTGACGTATAACAACTTACAAGTTATATTAAATCGTATCAAATCTTATAATACTTACATGATGTACCCTAATTTGCATACTATAATTTGTCCTCGGCTCTTACCATATATAATCTTTTTTTACCCTATTAGTTCTTTTTTTGATTTGCAATATAACATACGATATTTCTAATATAGTGATGAATATTTTAAAGATTGAAACAGTTACAATTATCAGAAACCAAATGTTTCCCTGAATATTTTTTGACGCGTTGACACCAACAATATTCGAATGCTGATGTTAAAAATTGACCACTAAAGTTGTTAAGATGGACAATAAATACTCTATACCTAACTTCACCATGAGTTGCAACAATTGGTTCAGCTTCCACTTGCTTTTTATTCAAGCAAGAATGACAAATTAATAAATTTACAGAAGACGACGGCTCGATTAAGCCTGAAATTCATAAAAAAAACACCATAGTTTAGATTTTATAAAATATATTAGCCAAAAATAATATAACGAATTATGTCGGTTAAAGTATTGTTCACCGTTGCATTTTGTACACACGTAAGATCCCTTCACAGGCAATGAACTAATTACAGTTTGAAGAGATACTTCTAAAGATTCTGAAGTTGATGCTTTACATATTTCAATCACTTCAAGGAGACTTTTACCATTTTCAAGACGAATATGTTTTACCGCATTTCTGTATGATTTGCATGCATGCATCTCAAATTGAGACGGTGAGATTACCTAACATTCAACAAGTCAATAAAAGTCAAACATGTTGTTTTAAGTATTAAAAACCCTGTTACATACGGCGTGTTAGGTTAGATATCACATAACTTACTTTACTTCCCTCACATGAATTGCAAGAACACAATATGCCAACACCTTTAATTATCCCTTGTAGATTCTTTCCCTGTAATAAAATAAATAAATAAACAACCTCCTACTTTGAAGCTTCGATTATCTTGTTCACAAATGATTATTCGATTTGAACTAATTATTCGATTTGATCTAATTATTTAATTTAAATATAGAATTCATCCCCTAACAATTTAATAATTACTTCATTAGACTATTGATAACATACCACATTAGACGATATACATTGAAACCAGTATCCAAATCTATGAAATCAATCAATGATCAGAAAGAATCACTAGAGAACGTTAACAACCGATCATCAAATCGCAGTAAGTAATCTTTCCTTTCTACCTTCTACTCAAAAACAGATTCACAAGCACAAAAACTTTCACTAACTACCTTAACAAATAACTGAAAAACCTAACAACAAACCATGATCAGTTAGTTAGAATATTACCTCGGTATCAAAATGGTACCAAACATGAAAACCCTCAAGCAACCCGGTCTCAAGAAGCTCCCTCATGTTAATGGGCATTCTACCCATCTTAATCTTCTTAGAAGTTTGGAATTCCAGATTCTTTCTGGTTGAAATCCCCAATTCTCCCACATTATCATCCTTCGTCATCAATGTTGATCGAGTGAATCTCTTTGGAGTACTGTAATTCACTTGATTATTACTTTTCTTGCGCTTCACGTAAACCTTGACTGATTTCCTACCATCTTCTCCGCCCTTAGCTACTTCCACGGCTGGAGATTCATCTCCACCGTCGAGCACATCCGAATCCGCCGATTCTTCTTCTACGTTGACCCCTTCTGCCGCCGCCAGAGTTAATTCCGCCGCTGCCGATTCTTTGCTGCCATTGAATAGATCAACATCGACCGAATCGCCATCCGGAATCGCGGTTTTAACTCGTTTACACCGTCGATCCACATGAACTTCTTCGATCGATTTAGCAGAATGATTAATAGCTGATACCTCTGTGTTCTTCGTTCTAATATCGGTGAACTGAGCGGGTGAAGTTTTCGAAGAGCGAGTCCGACCAACGAAGCAGGTGAGCTGGGATTGAGCTTCCAATGCCAAAGCTAGTTCTCTCTTCATCCTTGATTTCAATGGCGATTGAATGATTGATCGTCAATCTAGGTTTGAAAGAAGAGGGTAAACTGAAACAATGAATCTGTGAGAATGTGTGATTCGCATACCCAATTGAAAACCCTAGATTTTTCACACCAGAAATCCTCGATAAGTTCTCAGATTGTTACCTGATCTGTGGCTCCATCTGCATGAATTGCAGATTGCAATTGAAATGTGAAAATGTAGATACAGGAACAGGGAGCATGTGTAAAGGTGTGAACTGAATCCCAAATCAAAAGAATAACAATAGAAACTTTAACAATTTCGATTTTTCTCGTTGGCTTATCCAAATATGTTTTCTTCTTATAAAACATCCCAAACATGAATAGTCTCTCCGTCTTTAAAATCGTTTTCGGATGGTTTGGAAATAGAGAGATTTACAAAAATGAAAATGTTTATTTATTTTCTATTATAATAGACCTAGTAAATGCAGGCAAAATCCAGAAAAACGTCAGCTAAATGAATATGTGTCTTCACTAATAAGAACATACCTCGTACCAGCTTGTTTAGGCTCGCAATCTTTTCGCATACAAAGTTCACGCCTGAGCTCATCTAATGAAAGAGCTCTATTTGAAGTTTGAGCTTAGGTTTGTTTCGCTAATCGCTAACACTTTTGAGATTTTTAATGGATCGGGTCTCCTATCTATATTTGTCTAGACAGAGTCAAATCCATCATGGAGGTGAGAATGATCCAACAAATATCCTTATATTGATGCAAACCAAAGATCTTTAGGTTGATCAGATACATAATCTAGAATGCTCAAGTTTATACGTTTTTGTATAAATCGTTAGATGCTAGTCGAGTGACGAGGTGGGGACTACGGATTAATCAAAATTAGTCGGGACTAATCGGATTGAAAGTTTTATATGTAATTTATAAAAACTTTATATATCTTCACATTAATATGAATATAATACTTCAAAATTCATATAAATAAGACACACTATGTAATTATAACCGGTTTTGTTTAGTTGTGACCAAATTTGGTTCAATTTTAACCAAAATAACAATGTTCAAAAGCATCTATTTTGACCAACGTGACTGATTAATAATAATCGATTAGGGAGAATTAGTGATTAATCGGTTATTAATAGAAAGATAATCATGATTTTTACAACCATGAGTTTTTATACAAAAAGGAAAAAGAACAAACAATCTCCCATTAAATATGAACATTGGAATTATCTTTTGTAACCTTAAAAACTACATACATTAGAAGTTAAGTACAAAAAACATGTCAACAAGGAAGAACACCACTCCCTTGTCCTTGTCCTACACATATCCGAGAAATGGACTCCTTCACCTTAGACGACACACGATGAAATCGCGTAACCGATTCGTCTTTAAAAGGCGAACAACACCTACCATCTTTACCCACATTGTCGACATTTACATCCACAATCACACAACCACTTTGACCCATTGATAACGACCTCTTCAACTCCATCCCCGAAAATCTTTCCTTTTTTTCTCCCGGCAAAATTAACGAATGACAATGTCTAAGCATCATTATTCCCGGTTCATCGTTAACCTCTATCCAACCACCAGATCGATCATCACAACCCACCGATACACCATCATCAGCCATAGGTCCCACCGGTTTACAAACCGGTGCAACCACGGGTACCCTACAAACCGGACAACTCGTGTGACCAACGAACCACTCGTCAATACATTTCACGTGAAATAAATGCTTGCAGTTAGGCAACAACCGGACCGTATCTCCATCCTCAACATCCCCTAAACAAACCGCGCATTCGGATTGATCCGTTTCCAACCCAGTATCCGGTTTCTTGTAGGTGATTACCGGGATTGTTTCGAGGGTTTTCTCATCGACTCCGGTGACGGTTTCTTCTCCAGTGAACGTCCGTAACGCCGCCATTCGTTCCGCGTGTCTTCTAATGCAGTATCTAACAAGAAGAAGATGGTAAAACAGTATCGCTAAAGCAGTAACACCAATTCCCATAATGGAGATTAGCAATGGAGTGAAGAAAGAAGTAGATGATATGGTTTGTGATTGTGATGATACAAGAGGATCCTCCATTGCATTACTCATTTTAACAACAAAGAATTGATAAAGTTTGATAATTTATACGATGAATAATCGGTTGTTGTTGGGTTTGTTGTCTTGTTGATCGAAGGTGTGTACGTATATGTTTTGGTAAGAAACAGTCGGCTATTTTTATGGTTGAAAGGTTGATGTTGATGGATGGTGTCAAAGTAGGTGGATTGAACATGTGTCGCAAGAGCAAGTAAAGATGATGGCATGTGGTTGCGAATTTGGCCAGGTGGAATGATGATGAAGACATGATAGTGACTGCTCATTTTAATGTTCGGTTTACCGTTAACCGCTCATAGGAAACCGTAAACTTTAGGACATGTATCCACGTTATCATCAAATATTGAAATGTGACCACATTTGTCTCTTTCATAATAGTTAAAGGTTTAAGTACTATACTGAAAAGGTTCAAGTTATGTAAAAGTTGAGTTGAGTCCATTTGAGCTCAACTCGTTTTCGGTGTTAATTAACAGAAGTAGATTAAGTGTTTTTGAAAAAAAATAAAAATTTGAGAGTACTGTAATTTTGAAATGTATCTTGGTTCAAAATAAAATTGGTATCCACGTTACTTAGTTGTTCGATTATTTTATTTGGGAAATAGTAATATCACAAACCTACTCGTATTATGTGTTCAGTAGATAAATGAAGTTCAATCTTGCGTGAACGTATATGATGGGTTAGAATATCGGCGGTGCATTTTTAAAAGGAAAAGTGTCCTTTGACTTGTAATTTTATAAAATTAGCATATGGCATAATTTTTAAATGAAACTAACCAACTAGCATTTAACCTACGTGTCAGCCAGGACCAATCAAAATATGACATGTTTCTTTATAAGAGATTCTGAATGATCCTTTAAGCGAAATCCTTAAAATAAACACATGGCCGTTCAAACTCTACAAAATATAGATTGATATTTCAACTACCAAAAATAAACACGATATTTTCAACAAGCGGTTAATCACATGGGGCTTACGAGTTTCGGTTCGGTTAGTCAACCCAAAATGACCCAAATACTATATTTGTTATGTCAGATTTACCAGCTTAATGCTCATTTAAAAGTATAAGTAATACTTAATCACTTGGTAATTAACAACTTAGATACGCAATTACTTCGGCTTAAATAAAACCTTTTTTAAATCCTTCATTTTCAATTAACAAACTTGGTTTATATATTTAGCTTGAGAATGATGCATAAACCTTTTGAGAACATTTAACTTGTTGTATTCGGTTTAATCCGTTTATTAAAAGAGTTGTGTTTGGGTTGACCTTTTCAATAAACTGAGTTATACCAACCGACCCAAACATGATTACTTTCGTATTGTTCCAAGCCATGCTAGAAACTATCACCTGTCTTAAACTTATTGTAATAATATATATAACACATGTCACACGTCTAACGGCATTTCACTCACAGAATTTGTTGATTTCAGTTTTAGGAATTAAGATTTTGTTTCTTAAATGTGTTTTTTGCCCCTCGTTTTTTGTCCCCCGATGAGTCACATATATACATTATACGGGCACACTACCAACGAGACATAAAATATACATTTTTAAAGATTGAATAAAAACTAAAGTATGCATCCCTTCAACACTTGTGTATGTTGTGTAAATAAACTACAAGTTCCAAAGAAACTGTTCTAAAGATTGTAACTTGATTCTGTTCATAAACAAAACTGATTTTTCAAATCCCAACCCATTTAATTCAAAAAAACATTTCACACATCCAATAAATAAGCAACAATTTAATAACTGAAAATTCTACATCAGGCCAGCTTTCTTCAATGCATCCTTAAAGTCCTCATCACTTGTCCATGAGGGTACCTACAAAATTTTTAAATAGATTAAAAATACCTCATCATAAAGTATCACACATCAACCCCAAAAAACCCAACTTCAAATCCGGGTAATTTTTTTGAAAAAATCGTATCGAATTAAACTTTATAGCAATAAATTGGAAGAAATAATTACCTCAGTAACATAATGGTTAAAATGCCTCTCGATTTTTTCCATAATCATGTTGTCCCTCTCACCACAAAGTAAGTTGAATACAGCTCCTGTTACATTATTAAAAGTTTGTAAGGATAAATGCTAGTGAATTAATCCATCATCTTCATATTTTTATACAATGTACATATAATGCAACACTTTCTTTTCTTTAGTTTCCAAAAGATTACATCATTTACGTAGTTCTCGATTCAAATTACTATTTTGCCCATGGGTAACCCATGCATGACATCTATCTATAACTCTGATTTAAGCTTATATTTTTCATTCATTTTTCCTAATATCAGCATTATAATTATAAAAAATTATTTAATAAACTAGATTTTTTTTAAATAATATTACAAATAATGAAAAAAAAAAATCAAGAATAAATAGGGGAAAAAAATTACCCTTGCGACCAAACCGTCCAGCTCGACCTATGCGGTGCAAGTATACTTCATTGTCGGGTTCAGTAGGATTATCGTATACAACTGGGAGATCATAGTTAACCACCAAATTAACCTGACAAGAAGTAATTAACATAAATAATAAAACATTTTAAAGCAATTAAAAAATAAATAAAAAAAGTAGCAAACCTGAGATTGATCAAAACCACGAGCAAGAACATCGGTTGAAATTAATACATGGGTCAACCCATCTTTGAATTCTTTGACTATTTTATCTCTATCTTCTTGTGTAAGCGCGCCTTGAATTGTTGTTACCTCATAACCATATTTAACAAGTGCTTCATGTAACATACCAGCACTTTTTCTTGTTTTGACAAATATAATTGTTTGTCCAACTTTCTCACCTAAATCCATTATTTTATCTTTAATTACCATTATCTTTGAAAGCTCATCGGGTAAATTCACTTTGTATTGTTTCACAGAATCTAAAGACAGTTCTTCCTTTTTAACAAACAATTGGTTGTAATCTTGGATGAAAAGATCTTTAACAATTTTTGATACAAACGCCTTTACAGTCTCGTTGAATGTAGCAGAAAACAGGAGCACCTAAAAAGAAAATAGAATTAAAAAAATTGGAAAAATATTTTGCTTCAAAACACACTTTTGATAGAACAAAACAAAACAAACGGTATAACTCAATTAAAATAATTATTAGTAATTAAAATGATAACAAACCTGGCATTTGGGACTCCACTTGACGATTTCCTTCATTATTCTCACGGAATCTTCTTTAAAACCACTCTGAACCAAAATAAACCAGATAAGTTTTATAAATACTGATAATGACCGAAATTAATAACTAAGACCAAGTTTTAATGATTGATTTAAGCTTTAAATTAATGAAGTCATAGATGTTTGCAAGTAAGAGTTTAAAATCATCAAAACTTTCAGAACTTTTGCACTCTATATAAAAATGTGATTTAAAATTTTTGAATATTCATAGCATGCAACCAACATTGAACATTTTGATAACTTAAGCAGGTCACATTTATTAACTTAAAACAATTTGATAACTTAAACAATCAAATCAAATAAGATACACAATAGTATTTGCAAGAACTTCCTTTAAATTATAACAGGTAATTTGAAAATTTTGCAAATGAGACACATCAGATAAACCATGATTCAGTTATCAAGCATCAACTACTAATTACACGTATTTATAATAAAAAAAAAAAGGATAATTGTATTTGTGGAGAATCAAATAAAACAACCAATCAAGGCACCTTCTGACTTAAAACTGAAATCTAGGAAGTTAATAACTAAAGATTTTTGTGTTGATGTGCATTTACAAGATATATTATTATTGTTATTATTATTCTCTTTACAATGCAGTTAAAATAAAATCTTAAAGGTAACAGATACACACTAATACACTATCCAGCAAGCAGATAAAACATGCACCATAATTACCTTAGTAAAATAGTAACAGCAACAACAACAAAAAGTAAAAATAAATAAAAGAAAAAAGAAACAGAATATCACCTCTGCAAGCATATGATCAGCTTCATCAAACACAAGAATCTTCAAATTAGATGTACCCAGCTTTTTAGCTGCAATCCATTTATTAATTGTACCCGGTGTACCAATAATAACTTGTGCTGTCACAGGTGCTCTTTTGGAAACTGGAATATAATTAGCTTTATCAGCAGGAAGACCAAGTTCTGATGTTATGCCAGTAAACTTTCCCATCTTCAATAACACTTCCATATTCTGTACCATCATTAATAAATTATGATATCACAATATATATATAAAAGCAATGATTCAGCAGTTACAAAACCATATAAACTAATGGGGGTTTATGGAAATATGATTATAAAACTTATTTTGCGTCTAAAACCATTCTTTAAACTCAATTCGCAGCCAAGCAGGTCTTAACTTTCAAAATCAGGTTCTCACTTAAAAAACAAAGCAGGTAATCAATTTTTCATGGTTTGCTCAACACTATTATCTGATTAAATCAACCATGTTTACTTGCAGTTCATCAAAACATGTAAAACTACTTCAAACATTCTCAAATCGTCTCTCAATTTCGTATTCAAGGTCGCGATACATATGATTTAACTAACACTATATTAAAAAACATATCAAATTTGAAGTTTCAAGTTCGATTTACCTGAATCGCCAATTCTCTGGTTGGACAAATGCAAAGAGCCTGAGGCGCACCTAGCTTTGGATCAACGCGACTCAACATACCAAGCACGAAGCAAGTAGTCTTCCCGGATCCATTATGCGCTTGAGCTATCAGATTCTTGTATGGTGGAGTCAATATCATCGGCAAACTTATCGACTGGATTTTACTAGGTCTCTCAAACTTCATCTCAACATATAATCCTTTCAACAACTCAGGCGAAAGATCCAAATCCTCAAATCTTACAGCAGAAGTATATGGTGTGTCTCCAGATGTAACCTAAAATCAATTACAAAACCCTAGGTCAAAACATATTTTGATTGAAAACGAACCGTAAAGATCATAAATACGCGGAGTGTGGTGAAATTACAGCTTGGATGTTTGAATCTTCCGGATCATCAAGAAAATCGTTAACTTTTTTAGACTCGTCGATGACGAGAGAACCTAGTTTATCGGCGGCAGAGTCGGACGGCTCCGGGACATCGTCTGGTTCGTCACTCCATCTTCCGACGACGAGTTTTGTGGTCGGTGGCGGTGAGTCTGGTGTGGTGGTCGATGCACTGTCGGCCATGGTGGAGTTGATCGAGAGTGACTGGAGATATGGGGGCGCAGCTGATCTTCAGAGCACAAACGAGATTCTCTGTTTCCGTTTTCAAAAGATGAAAAAATATTGTGTTTTGTTACTTTTTAATATTGTATTTAATTATCTCTACTACTTTAATATATATATTAGAGAGAGAAAATGTAAGGTTTTTAAGAGTTTAAGAGATACAAAACTTTATGCATAATGTACAAGCAGATACTGCATACACTGTGAAAATTGGAAACCGGCGGGTTTATATTGACATGGATTTTGA
>WOUH02045290.1:0-11801 GCA_009936405.2 Stevia rebaudiana
TTTGTGCAAGAGGCTGTTTCCCACGGCTTGAACCCATGACCTCAAGGTCACAAAGCATCAACCTTACCAGTTGCTCCTGAATGACAAAACAGGATCCTAATTTAATTGTCAGGAATAGGGTATACTAACTTTGGTTTATTATAATTATCCCTCTTTTATTCCTTCATTGACTTGGTTTAATTAATTTGCAGTACCAGGATCCTAATTTTTTATTTCATGTAAATGAATTGAACTAAAGTTTTTTAATACTTATATCTTCACCTATTCTTTTCCAATAAATAATTGTTTAGACGATTTAAGTTTTGTTTTAGACTTGATTAGTTTCCAATTTCTCAATTCTTGTCATTATACTTTTTTTTAAAAGTTAATGTGACTAACATCATCAAGTGATTTTGTTAACTTTGTATCAAAGAACAAAAACATTCTCACCGAAAATGGTAATTGAACAAACCATATGTGCTAAACATGAAATTTACTTGTGATGATGCATCGTAAACTTTTTACACCACTTTTTTACGTCTTGTTCCATTTTTATGCCCAACATCTAACTCTACACTCCGTTATTTGATATACTAGCCACTCAGAGCATTCATAGTAGCTTCCCTATTTGCATTCATACGTTTTTCAATTAAATAATATATTATCTTTTCTCTCTTATTTACTCACAATCACTTTAAAAACTATTAAAACAACATCATTGCTTTTTCTCTCTCATCCGTCAAAATCTCCATCTCCATATTTTTTTTAATTTTGGGGGATGAGCAAACAAAACCCTAAATATTTCTCTCTTCTCTACTCACAGCGACTCTCAAACACACTCTAAATTATGCAGATTCTACTCACAGAAATTTAGGGAAGCTACTGTGAATGCTCTCATAGCCTTATCCCTCAAAATCTCTTTTCCTATCCTGTCTACTCGTGTGTTCATACATTCAACCTATCATCCTCGTCTCTGCTACCTCCATCTTGTGCGATTATGTCTTGATGATCCAACAATTTGTTTCATACAGCGTACAAAGTAAAAAAACAGTAAAAACAAAGGTGTAGTAGATAGGAATGAATGAAGATGTAAATTGGTAAACAAAATTTGTAAAAAGATGATGTATAAAAAAGGAGTAAAAAATTCAAGAGTAAATTCGACTTTTAGCCCATATGGTGTGCCTGATTACCATTTCTATTCAAAAGCATTTTTGTTTCTTAAGAAAATTAGAATCCTGGATTGGAATGACAAAAATTAAAAAAACATGATAACTCAAAATGACAGGATTTCACAGATTAAATAAAAGTTATAATTTGAACCAAACCAAGAAACCGAAATACAGCGTAACTCTTTAATTTAGAATTCTTGTCTAAAAAATGTAATACTTTAGTTTATGTATATCAAAATTGCATAAGAATCATCGCATATGGCCAAAAATAATTCATTCTCCATATATACGTGTGTGTATGTATATATGGGCGAGGGATATGAAAAAGCTCTAAATATGAAAAAAACTTACAAAACTACTAAAATCAATATATGTACTAATTTAATAACGTGTGTAACATGAGATATGGATCCACCCATGGATCACAATTCACAAATGTGTCACTCTCTGGGTAGGTTCTTTTTAATGTGGCTATGTATTTTGAAAGGGACAGCCGGATGGATAATAGTAAATTAATAATAATGATTAGTAGTTTTGAAATTACTTAAGGACAGATGTACCTGACGTCTAGATGTTGGAATTTAAACGAAGGACAAGACAACATGTGTAATTATAGAATATAAATTTTACTTTCGGAAACCCTTAAAATTACTGTTTTGTCATTATACCTTCAGTTTAAACTTTTAATCATGTCATCTGCTTCGTCTTGGTCTCCGTGTTCTCGGTTTGAAAACTGTAAGTCTCACTTTCTATTTGCAAATTAGCTTGTATATCTTTTTCATGTTTCACTAGTATGAGCCTATTTATTTCGTTAGATAATATTTTTACGTTCAGCACATAATTCTATTTGTCAGTTTTTATGTTGTTAAACATGGATTGTTTCTATAGTCTACAAAACAAATTAGCTATTCAATAAATGTAATTAAACTATTGATCAAGATTATAGCAGATCGGGATTGCTCAGAATTTCGTTAAAGGTGATAAACTGATTAAATAGACAATCATATTGATTGATTAATAGATGGAACCCAGATATGTATGAAACAAGTTTTCTTAGAAAACTGGAAGAAAAATAAAAACTAAACATCATGAATATATAGATAGATCTCAGATACTTTGTTCAAGATTATAAGACGGTTGCTTAGATTCGTGCATCAGCTTAATCATCCACATATTAATTCCAGGCCAGTCTCGACCAAAACTTTTCAGTGTCAGGGGGTGAAAAAAATATGCCCAAAAAATCAAACTCAATAATCAAATAAAAAAGAAAAGTATAATATGAAATGGGAGGATGTTTCATGAGAAAACTACTTTTTATGAGATTTGTTTATACGTTATTATTTTTTTAAACGGTTTGTACAATTAAATCATAAATTTAACCCTCTTTCAAACGAGTATAATGTAGCTATGTCAAAAAAAAAATTTGCATTGTAAGTTGTAGTACATATATGTAGTATACTTGTAGTATACATTTTTTTTTGAACGGCTACTTGTAATATACATAGATACATCAAAAAGAATAAAAAAACACTTATAAGAAATGCGTAAAGTAACTTAAAGTACTAAAATATATGAATTATCATCGTACTGAATATATGAGGATGACATAATGCAGTATAAATAAAAAATGAAAAAATAAAGAAAATTCCAAATAAATTGTTTTTTCTAGAAACGTAAATATAAATTTAAAGAAGTATAATTTGTAAATTATCATTAGACTGTACATATGTACTATTAAAATATTATTAAATTATCATTATAATGCATATATGTAGTATTAAAATTTTATAACACAATTTTTTTTCCTTTTTAATATGACTTCATTATACTCATTTGAAGAGGAGAAAATTTGTGATTCAATGGTGTAATTCGTTTTAAAAAATAATAACGTATGAAGAAATGAGAAATATTTAAAGTTCATTTAAGTTGTGCTTTTTTTATTCTCGCACGAGGGAGTAGTTTTCGTATGAACGTTCCCCTATTGAAGATAATTGTTAATTTCAGAGCGGACCCACAATTTTAGACAATAAAAGGAGGACAAGTGTGAGTAACGACTACATAACTGCCGGCTTCTCTTAATCCCTCTAAATCCTTGCCGTCAACTTTTTTTTTTAAATACCTCAATACCCTCTTCTAAAACGTACCATCTTCAGGGGGTTGATTAATGTCAAAAAACACATAGCCGCAACAGGTTTATCAAGATCTATACTCGAATCTTAGGTCTGTTATAGAACACAACTTCTCAAATACAAAGAAACAGAACAAACCTGCTGATCTAATACACAACAAACAAATGTACATTAAATCGGTGAGCATCAAGAACAAAACACACAAGATTCAAAATGTGCAGACTTATTCTCTCAAATGAAAATGTGTAGACAAAAAGTACAGATGATGATAAAAGAGTAGGTGTTATGATCGAGGTAGATCTCTATCTGCTTATATGTGAGGATGGAATCCCAAACGAAAAGTGGGCACCTCAAACATGAGAGCCGGCCCAAAACTATAAGCCTAAAGTGCAACAAATCCCATCATAGCAGCTCCAGCCCAACTCCAATAGAGATCCAAATAAACAATTAGCCACATAGGAAAACTCTAATAAATGATTTCAAATAATGACAAATGACAAAATATTAATTGTTTAAATTTCTTTATATTTTTAATTTTATCTTAAATTATAAAATACATTTAAATTTCAAAATCATTAAATTTATTATTATTTAATTAAATATTTATCATATTTAAAATAATAAATTGCACTTGTTATCCTTGAGGTTTGTAACACTTACAGTTTCAGTCTACCGTTAAAAGAAACTGTCCCTAACGTTTTAAGTCATAACAATTTTCGTCCCTAACGTTTCAAGTATTAAATTTTTTTCACTATAACGTTTCAAGTTTTAACAGTTTTTTCTAGAGGTTTAATGACGAAAACTGTTAAGACTTGAAACGATAAGAATGAAAACTATTAAAGGTGGATCGAAACTGTTAAGCCTTATAAATCTCAGAGACGAAAGCCACAGTATTTAAATTTTAAATTTGACTTTTTTTTTTAATTTGTATAATAACCAACTAAATTTAAGGAACTTTAGAACCCCAAACCATATTTTATAGTCATAGAAATGTCAAACATTTATTTGTTTTAATTGTTTACAACATTATAACTTTATATATATATATATATATATATAAAATAATTTAATGATTAGAATTTTAAGTGTTATTATGTAATACCGTGTAATAACCGTATGTTTGACTGTGAATTAAAATATTGACATATCTCAACAACTAATTAGCCGACTTCAATACCCAAATACTCGGCTACCTAAAAGTTCTCACCGCAAGTCTCACCATAACATCAGACCACGCGCTTTTGATCGACAGACTACGTGGCTAATGTTTTTTAGGACAAGGTTTGAACCCACGATCTTTTGGTTGCACGCCTCAAATCTTACCAAATAGATTAGAATATACTTTGTATTGTTTCTTCAGCCTCAAGGTGATCACTTCCATTTGTATTGTCTCATGCAAATTGTATTGTTTTCTTGTTGATGATTACTGCTGCTGATAGGTCGATCCATATCACTCAGCATAGGTGACATTATGGGTGTTAGTCGGGTCAACCAGGTCGGGTTTTGGATTAGTCACATATTTTAAATGTACCCGCAACCCGATCCATATAAGATTCAGAAGGTTACGGGTTAGTCATCGGGTCGGTCCTGTCGGGTTAATCAAGTCAACCATATGAATTAGGTTCTTTGGGTGACAATTTGTTGGGCTATTCTTGGTGTACAATATACATGTATTATGTAATATGCGTATCTACCTTTAATAAAGCATTTTAAAAAATGTCACGTGGCATTTTCTTAATTTTCAAGAGTTTTTTTATTATTTAAACTAATTAGTTTAATATTTTGAATTCTTTTATATTTGAATAATATCAGAAATTATAAAATAGATTTAAATTTGTTATTACCTAAATAAGTATTTATCTTATATATTTATAAAAGTAAATTGCACTTTTTATCCATTAAGTTTGCAATAATACTTTACAGTTTGAGTCCATCGTGAACAGAAAGAGTCTCTAACACTTCAAGTCTTATCAATTTTCATCCCTAACGTTTTAAGTCTTAAAATTTCATCTCTGACGTTTCAAGTCTTAACAGTTTTCGTCCATAACGTTTCAGGTCGTAACAGTTTTCGTCCCTAGCGTTTCAGGTCTTAACAGTTTTCGTCCCTAACGTTTCAAGTCTTAACGGTTTTCTGTTAAAGGTTTAAGGATGAAAATTCTTAATACTCGAAACGTTAGGAACGAAAACTATTAAGGGTGGACTAAAATTGATTAAGTCTTGGAACGTTATTAATAATATATTTAAAATTTTTAATCCGTTATTCCGGTTGACCGAAGCCTGGTAAATTTTTATTTTAATATAAACCAAACCCAACCCTATTAACGGGTTCGGTTCGGGTTAATGCGTTCGAGTATTTTCAACACCCCTAGATGACATACTTTATGACCCCTTTATAGGTTTTGTTAAAGTGTCCTCAATATCAAGTATTCACCAGGCTTTGTCTTCATATATCTTATATCTTCCTGCAACTCTTCAAATAAAAATAAATGAAACTGTGTATTATAAAGTGTTTCTAAATGACCTGATATATATCAAACATTGTTCTTTCTCCAATCAACACATGTCAAGCCTTTCCCAATTATTTTTCAGATGTTGGAGATAATTTTCTTGGTTCAAACCCATAATTAGGTGGAATTTGGATAGTATAGGCAAGTCGGTCTAGTACACATATGACATATATATGATTTTAAGTCTCAAACTTTACTTGTCAATAAATCATGGGTTTTCTATAATTACCTAGGATTAGGTGTGAATTGTAATCAAGTTCTTAAGCCTTAGTTTTCTTGATAATAATGTTTGGGAGTTATTAAAATATTTTGTGTTTCTGTTTCTGTACCAATTCTCAAACTGGATCGCATTTTATTTCTCATTGGCTGCATGTTATATTTCTATTTTGAAGCTACAAAAGGACACACAGATTTACTTAATAACAACACTACGACATCCGTTCATCGATGGACATACGATGTGTTCGTAAGTTTTAGAGGTCAAGACATCCGTAAAAGCTTCATGGATCATCTATTCAAGGATTTCAAGCAAAAAGGAATTCATGCTTTCAGAGATTATAACGAGTTGCCCAGAGGAGAAGAGATATCTTCTCAACTCTACAAAGCCATTGAAGGATCAAGGTTTTTGATGGTTATCTTCTCCAAAAATTATGCTTCTTCATCATGGTGTTTGAGAGAACTAGTAAAAATCCTTAATTGCAAGCAAATGGGAAAGCCTAAACATGAGACTCAGATAATCTTTTATGATGTTAAGCCTGATGTTGTCAGAAAACAAACTGGCAGTTATGCAGAAGCCTTTGCAAAGCATGAAATTATGAATAAAAAAGAGGTGGCTAAATGGAAGGAAGCCTTATCATTAGCAGCTAACTTATCTGGATGGGATCTCCAGGACATGGTTAATGGGTAAGTTTGTTGTTTTCTTACAATCTAATTGAGATATTTTATATTCCCTACTGTATGTTTTCTTCTTCTAAATCATATATCTTGTAAATCTATCAATTTTTTTCTTTTTTTCAACAGGTACGAGTCTAAGTTCATTGATGGCATCTCTAAAGAAATTCTCATACAGTTGTGTAATGGTCCCTTACATGTTGGTGAAAACCTAGTAGGGATGTATACCCGTGTAAACAATATGAACTTGATGCGCTTCATTGGGAATGTTAAGATCAATAGAATTGGAATATGTGGAATTGGTGGAATAGGAAAGACAACCCTTGCTAAAGCTATATATAACATGTTGTACATAAACTTTGATGAGTGTAGCTTTTGTGAAAATGTACAAGGAACTGCAAAGCAGCATGGTCTAGTTCAAGTGCTAACACAAGTTATTAATGACATTACGAAAACAAGAGTTGAAATAGTGTCAAATGTAAGTCAAGGTATTACTATTTTGAAGAAAGCTATTGCATCAAAACGGATCTTGCTGGTTCTAGATGATGTTGATCATTCAAACCAGTTAGAAGCACTAGCAGGTTCACCCAATTGGTTTTTTCCAGGGAGTATGATTATTTTCACCTGTAAAGATAAACAACTGTTAACTTCTCATATGGTGGATGAAACATATGACATGGTATTTTTAAATGAAAATGAAGCTTTTGAGCTTTTCAATTTGCATGCCTTTGGTGAAATGAATCCTATTGACGACTTTAAAGAGCTTGCTGAGGAATTCGTGCAATATGTGCAAGGTCACCCTCTTGCCCTCAAAGTCTTAGGTCGGTTTTTGTATAAGAAAACCGTTTTCGAGTGGAAAAGTGAGTTGGAAAGGCTTCGGGTATATCCTAATGCAGAGATACAACAAATGCTTCGGTTGAGTTTTGATGGGTTAAGCTCAGATCAACAAAGAATCTTTCTTGATATTGCATGTTCATTCATTGGGGTAAATAAAGACTTAGCAACAAGTGTATTAGACAGTTGTAATTCTTTTGCAGATGCAAATATTAGAGTTCTAGTTGACAAGTCATTAATCACAATTTCTAGCACTTGTAGGTCACTTCAAATGCATGATTTGATTCAAGCAATGGCTAGAGAAATTGTGCAAGAAGAATCTGATAGCCCTGGGAACCGCAGTAGATTATGGATACCAACAGATGTTCATGATGTATTGAATAAAAATAAGGTAAAAAGTGTCTTTAACGTGCTCCGTTTAGGCACACAAGTATAAGCAATCACATATGATGTTGTTTTCCATGTAAGTTACATGTTCCTAACAGTTGCACTATTGTTATATCCAGGTAACACAATCTGTTGAAGTTCTAGTCCTTACGGAGGAGAAACTTTGTAAAAAGATTCACATTGATTGTAAATCTTTTGCGCGTATGAATAATTTGCGGATCCTCAAAATTTGTGATTTGGAACTAGAAAGCTCTAGGCAGATGTCGGAATTGAAGGTACCAAAGGATTCTAAAGTGAACTTCTATGGATGCGTAGAATTTCTATCAAATGAGCTAAGGTTGCTTTATTGGCATGCATACCCTTTTAAGATTCTGCCATCAAATTTTTATCCAGAAAACATTGTTGCCATTGACTTGTCATACAGCAATATCCAAAGTCTATAGAGAACACCTAAAGTAATCAATTCCTTAGAAACTTCTTCCCCACTTAATATCAAATGATCAAACTAACATTGTCTTTCTTTTTCCCTTGATATCAGTGTTTTAGAAGGTTAAAAGTGATGAAGTTAAAGCATTGTCATAACCTAACAAGTACCCCAAACTTAACAGGGATGGGGAATCTTGAAGAGCTGATTCTTGAAGGTTGTAAGAATTTGATTAAAGTTGACCCATCTATTGGAATGCTTAAGAGGCTTGTTTTCTTAAATATGAAAAACTGCACGCGCCTTATGACTTTCCCTTCAAAAGTGGAAATGGATTCTCTTCAAATTCTAAATATCTCAGGATGCTTAAACGGAGAAAAACTGCTTAAAGTCTTTAGCACCATCAAAACATTGGTGGAGCTTCATGTTGATCAAACAACAATAACAACACTTCCTAATTTGGTTAACACTCTAACAAATCTTCAAGTACTATCACTTAGCAGACTTCATAGGATCGAATTTAGATGGTGGACTTCAATATTCAAGCATGCATATAAGCAAAGAAATTTTCAGCAACCTCAAAGTTTGGCAATAACTAATTTGGCAAGTTTACGTTTCATAAGGCGGTTAAATGTGAGTGAGTGTAGTATTTCTGAAGTGAGCCCTGAGATCGGAAGATTATCATGTCTAGAAGCTTTAAAGCTAAGCAAGAACAGTTTTACTTGCTTGCCTGCAAGTTTGCGTCAGCTTACTCAACTTCAAGTTCTCATACTTGATGAATGCAACAAGCTAGAATGGTTGCCTGAACTCCCACTTAGTATCATTTCTTTCCGTGCTTCATGTTGCACCTCCTTGCAAAATTTAGGCAATCTATTAGTCACACAAAATAGCTTTCGGCGAAATTTGTTACTCATGGGTTGTCCAAAACTGGTTAAGGATCTTAAACCTCTAATGTGGAAGTTACCTCTAATGTGGATGTTACCTCATCAGGTTCCATTCTCTATCTATTTATCTATAACTTCCCTTATACGTACATGCAAAGATAAATTTATAAACTTGGATTAACAAATGTAGAGTTTTGTCAGATTTAGATTGTGTATCTTTCTCTTCTCATTGTTTCGTAACTTATAGATACAATATTCACACTTGAATATCTAAGCTATGTTATATAGACATTAATTACCCAAATGGTTTAAATCTAATATGCCCCCTTAGTCTAAGGAGGAGGACGAAAAATGCTTAGACTGAGCAAAAATACAACCCATACATGGTAAACCTTTCCTAAAAATATCAGCCATATGGCAGCGTGACAAGACATGTAAAACCTGGATTTGACCCCATTGAACCTTCTCCCAGACAAAGTGAGTACTGATATCAATATGTTTAGTTTGATGTTTCTGGATAGGATTCTGTGTCATATAAATAACACCATCATTGTCATAGTAGAAAAGGAAGTGCGATGAGGTGGGCGACCTAACTGGAGCAAAAGGTTGTGTAGCAAGTGGATTTTGGCAACTACATTGGCGACCCCCGGTATTCACCCTTGGCACTATAGCGGGAGATAGTGGTTTGTTTCTTAGAAGACAGTAAATTAGACTGTCGCTCGGATAAAGAGAATACGACGTGGAACAATAGGTATATGGGCATCCAAGCCAATCAGCATCGGTTTAGGAGATAAGAGTAGCAGCCTTGAGGTAACGTAAAATATGTTTAAGTGCATTTAGATGCCTGATTCTTGGTGCATGCATGTGCATGAAAATCTGTTGGACAACATAAGATATGTCAGGATGAGTAAAAGTCAAATACTGTAAAGCTCCAGCGAGGCTCTAGAAACATGTGGGATGTGTAAAGCTCCAAAGAGGCTCTAGAAACAAGTGGGATGAAGTCCTTGTCGGTCGTACTCAATTTGCTTGCGCTATCAACCGTGGTGTGTAGAATATTGCAGTCAGATATATTAGCTCTTGAAAGAATATATGATGCATATTTTTTTAGTAAAAAAAATAGCCCATGGGTATCCGTTCGGATGAAATACCCAAAAAATAGTTCAAGGGACTGAGGTCCTTCTTTGCAAACTTTGAATAGGGGTGAGTGAGCAAGTGTTGTTTCATAGCTAAAGACGATGTGATTAGGATAATATCCTCAACATATAGGATGGGATATGTGGCGTCATGATTGTGTATATAAATGAGGAGATAGTAATCACAAGTAGTACAACGGAAACCCAATGTGGTGACATAGTTTATAAATTGTTATTACCAAGCACGAGGTGCCTGTTTCAAGCCAAAAGGGGACTTTTTCAAATGACAAACATGATGCAAAAATGAAGGATTATGTAAGACAAGAGGCTGGTGCACGTATACTCTTTTAAATAAATGTCCATGTAACAAAGGCACCATTGACATCGAGTTGATCGATCTCCCACCTATTAAACTAAGAAATACTCAAAATAGTTCGATTGGTTTCCAGTTTGACTACTGGACTAAAATTTTCCTCACAATTCACTCCCACTTGTTGAGACTGTCATCACAACCTAAGCAAGAGAACCATCAAATTCATTCTTATGCTTAAAGATACACATACACCGAATAATGTTCATGTCCGAATGACGTGGTACTAAATCTATGTTATTATCGTTAAGAACATTGTACTCATTTTTCATGGCACGTTTCCATACGAGTGTTGCTAAGGCATCAATAGGGTTAAGTGGAAATGGTTTGAAGGTAGTGGTTGTGCGAAAGGTGAGGGTTTGTCATGGTTTGGTGATACCACACATACTTCTTGTTTTTATAGTTCTTATTGAAGGTTTAAAGCGATGGGGTGGTTGTGGAATGGGACTGTAAAGGCTGAAGAAAGAAGATAAAGGTAGAAGATAATGATGAGGAAGTGGGTTGGTCTGTAAACTAGTGGGTTGTACCAGTAGCAGTCTGGTCAGTAGTAAGTATAGTAGACTGGTGGGCTGGAGTAGGTTGGTTAGTATGTTTAGGTCTTTGCTTGTACCTATATAAGATAGCTATGGTAAGTTGTGTGTGGTAGGGGGTTATAGTAACAAAATGTGTTTGGGGTGGGGGTTGAGATGGGTGAATTAAGTGTGTTATTAGGAGTGGAAATCAAGTCCCATGGAGAAGGATGGAGGTCATTAGAAATATTGGTGTGTAGGAACTCGTAAGAGGAAAGTGACGAGTGGAGTTTGATAAATGGAAAAGTGTGTTCGTCAAACACCACATGGCGAGAAACAAATGATTTCGTGAGATGTAAGATCGTAGTATTTGTACCCTATATTTGTATATTTGGAGGGGATACCGTGAAAAACACAAGGAAAAGAACAAGTTGCTAACTTTGGATTAGAGGTGGAAGGTACGATAGGATAATGTAGGCACCTAATCTCCCAAAGAGAAATATAGTGAACTCCGGGATATGAGTATATGTGGGATCTTTGTGCTAGAGATAGAGGTGGGTGTATAGTTTTGTGTTTGTATTAGAGTGT
>WOUH02045321.1:0-11799 GCA_009936405.2 Stevia rebaudiana
TAAGGGATTACATTTAAAAATATGAGGTCGAAGAAAGATAGTTGCAGCGACTTGTAGCCGGTAATAGGTTGTTGTGGACATACTTGAGACTGTTCAAGAACACTCAAAAGAGGATTGGAATCCATAATGTTCATATCTTTTCGATAGTTGTGTGTATATTATTAAGGTTTCAGCATAGCGAGAAGAAGACAAAATGCAACCATGATTTATGTATAGCATTCTTGTCACGCTATGTTTTTTTATTTATTGGAATCTCTGGCCGGCTACCATCGTTTTCTCCAAGATTTCAAATCTCGCACTTATCACCCATTTAACGGAACTTTCTTTTTAAATGGGTTATTTTGAGTTGTCTTAATGGTTTTTGGTATAATTTGGAGATTATTTGATTTATAGAAGCTCCATAGGTCCTCTTAACGAAGCTTAGTTTTTTAATTTTTAAAACCCATGAACTTGTGTACCAGGTTGTGACACATCAGCATGCTCCGTAAATCCTATTTACAGAGCTTGATTTTACAATGGAATCTCCCACGATCTTTGACAAATCGCCACATAGGCATGCTCCGTAAATGCCATTTACGGAGCTCCTATAAATCAAACTGTCTCCGAATTTTATCCAAAACCATTAACAAATCTCAAAATAACCCATTTAAAAAAAAAATTTCGCAATTAATGTAACGTGTTTCATTAGTTTTCTAAACATTTAAGCCAATTCAATAAGAGTTTTTAAATCTTTTCTTTTTGTTTCTTTAACCAAGTAATCTTTAATTACCATGTATCAAATTTAACAATAATTATAAGTGCGGTTATACATAGTAACAAATTTCTCAAGTACTACAAATAAAGTGGTGTTTGTAAGTTTGTTTTCTAAAATAGATCTATATATGTAGGCTATTATGTAGGCTATTCTGTATGCGCCACACACACTACACTCAGACATAGTCTTCTGCAGACTTTTTATTTTTTCGAAAACGTTTCAATTAAAAATATGTTTGCGCGAACTCTTCTTGATGTAGACTTGGTCCAACCACTACAGAGGGTTAAACAACACCACCCACTATCCACCACCACCCACCACCACCACTGTCTAGCACCACCACCGTCTACCACCACCACCGCCCACCATGTGTTTTAAGACATTAAGAGTTGTACAACAAATAAAGCAAGAAGTACAATTCATTATTGCAGAATTTTGATTCAGGGGTTTAGGGTATTACATGGGTTAACCCACGGATCGGAAGAGTTTTAAAAGTTTTTTTACTAAAGAAGGAAGACCATTTATTTTCTTCACTACCGAACTACGGATCACCTTAAGAAGGAAAACTAATGGGCGGGCAATTTCAAAACACCAAATCAGGCTACCTTACAAATCTCATCTATGCTTTTCTCTCCGTGAATCTCAATATCTTATCTTTCGAATAGTGAGAGCGATTCTAGGTTTGAAGAGTCAGGCGACTTTGTTACACCGTCCTTTAGGCTGTGTTCTCGAGTCCATTTAAGCAGAGAAAAGAAAAGAAATAAAATGGAAGGAGATGGGAGGAAAGGAAATGAAATGAAAAGAATGAAAAGTTTTCCTTCCAATTCCTTTCAAATCGTAATGAAAAGAAACTTAAACAGTTTTGCCTAGTTTTTCTTCTCTTTCCTTTCCATTCTCTCCTTAAATGAAAACTCAGGAACACGACATATTATTTTCCTTTCTTTTTCTTCGTTAAATGAAAATCAGGAACACAAACAATTTTTTATTTCTACCATTTCTTTTCCATTCTCTCCTTAAGTGAACTTGGGAACACACAATGGTATCGTTTGGAAGGACAGGCACCGGAATCAAATCGCAACCGCCAGCACTAGATGTGTTTGCTCCCGACGCAGGTTTTCGAGATAACATATCTAAGGACGATTTTCTTCTCAAATGCTTATATTTAGGTAAATATGACATTGTTGCCACTCATTTTTATCAATAAACTAACTGATTGTTGATCTTCAACACTTAGGTTCACGGATTCGTGGTGGCACAAAAAATCCACTCTACAACCAATTCTTAGTTTTACTTTACCCTATTTTTGTTTTTCTGCTCTGGAAAAAGCACAGACCAAATTAAAAGCTTTGATAAATTAAATAATTTGTTTATCTTCAAATTCTAAATAAGAATTCAATTTTCTTTTCTGTTGTGCTTTGGTTATATGTTTTATAAGGGGACTGATTGAGTGTTTGGATATGTGTCCTTGAAAAGTGATTATGTGGTAGCAATCAAAATCGGATAG
The DNA here is from genome assembly GCA_009936405.2 of Stevia rebaudiana. Lineage (NCBI taxonomy): Eukaryota > Viridiplantae > Streptophyta > Magnoliopsida > Asterales > Asteraceae > Stevia > Stevia rebaudiana. The sequence goes on from WOUH02045321.1 coordinate 2,259, forward strand.
TATGAACTTTTGCTCATGAAGTTGTAGTAATCACTTTTAAAGATTTAAATTGCTTGTGGTTTTTTGTTTATTTAATCAAGAAATAGCTAAACTAAGGTTTTTTGTAACTAATTTTTAAATTTGTTTATTTGACACATAAGTAACCAAATAAAGAAGCATAAATAGGTTAGTTTAACTCTAAAAAAGCAGAAATTAGTTATTGTGACTTAAGAGAATTACATCAAAATGCACATCCAAACCTTGAGTTGTCTATACTTGGGTACAGTTACAAATGTATTATTGTTTTCCCATCTTATAGCTTTTCTCTGTGCTCCTGCTACTAACATTGTGACACGTGTAAATCTTTTCATAAGTGGAGGCATGAGGTTAGACTATCCGGTATACCGGGCTGTATGGGGGCTGTATTGACTGTCACGCAGGAGAGAGAAAGGGTAAAGTGGGTGAGTAAAATGGTGGAAATGCATGGGCTGTATGGGGGCTTTAGTGGGTAAAAACTAGGTGTTGATGTGGTGTTTTGTGATTGGTAGGAGGGTGATATGTAATATTGTGATTGGTTAGAAAAAAAAAAGAAAAAATAAATAAATAAATCAAATCTTGAACCACGCCGTGGATCAGACGACGGCGTCGTCAATAACGCCCCGAAAAAGTGAAGGTGGGCGGTGTTGGGCGTTTTTGGGGGCGTTTTTTTTGGGCCAAAACGCCCCACTCACCTGCGTACCACATAGTCTAATCTCTGCATCTTTGATCATCGTTATGAAATCAATCGGAGGTCATTATTCGAATCAAGGCTAGTACGAATAATCTTCACGTGCTTTTTATTGTTAATCGATCTTTAATATACATTCATAATCTCATATTTGAATCTGATGATCTACGTATTTGGTTTAATGAAAGCTGATACTTTAAAATCTTCTTACAATCAAAATATTATTAATAAATTTGATGAACACCAAACATTCGAACGGATTTTAACATCCACTGTTATTTGGGAGATCTTTGATGAACACCAAATATTCAAAATCGTATAAGCTTTATTTGATTTGAAACCCTAACTAGTATGTATCCGTTCTAAGAATGTAAAACCACATAATGGTGTTCATCAATTTCAGTTTAAGGTCTTAACAGTTTTGTGTTAACAATATGGTGTTCATCAAATTCATTCGAAATCGTTTTATTTGATTTAACTTGATTAATTTGAGGAACATTAACTATTCCTAGCCTCATTTTTTTTTTTTTTGCACGGTTATTGGGAATTTTTGTTATTAGTGAAAACTTGTAATATTTTTTTGTTAAATATTTGAACGGATCTAATAAGTTGTTTAGTTTGTTATTTGGAATTTTATTGTCTTGGTAAACTTATATCTTTTTTAGGCAAGGTTTATATTAATCACACTTAATTATGTGTGTGTTATAATTTATTGTATGCAGTTTTTTAATTCATAACATTTAAATTGGGTATCAATTACAGTTAATTATAGCCTAAATATATAGGTCCAAGAAACATCGAGTAGTCAAGAAAGTTGATGTAGTTATCTTTTTATAAAAAATTATATAATATTAAATAATAGCCCTAAAATAATATCCGGTGTAAATACACACATTGAATGATTATTTAAATACTTTGTAAAAAATAGTAAAAAGTTACGTATCTTTATAATTTTAAAGATAGATGTTATAAAAATAAAAAAGTTTGGAAAAGTTAAATCATAATTTTAAATATATTCATAACATTTTGGATTAAGATTAGATTTAAGTATATTTTTGACAAACTTTCCTATCTGTAGTAAATGAAAAAAAGAATTTGCAAATCTTTCACGTTTTATGATAATTTCAAAAATTTTCATATTACAGTTTTAAATTTGGATTACATTTTCGTATATTTACCTAACTTGAATAATACTTTTAAATAATACTTAATGATAAAAGTTGATGTATGAATACACTAGTATAATTACAAAACATATAAAAACTATATAATCATGATATATAAATCTTTAAAAGATTAGTTTATTCAATAAGTAATATAAAGCAAATAAAAATACTAATATATATACATAAACGCATATTAAATTTATATAAACACTAGTATATTTATTAAAATTTTTTTATAAAAATTAGGTGATTCGGTTCGGTTATTCCGCTTTTTGAAGAACGAATAACAAAAACCGAACCGAATCTTTCGGTTTCAGTTTTTTCGGTTCGGTTTTCTTTCGTTTTTTGTTCGGTTTGGTTATTTCGGTTAATTCGGTTCCGGTTTGGTTAATTCGATTTTTTGCTCGCCCTAACTTATATTTCTTCTCTCTATATATTTTTGTATTTGCAAGCCACCTTTTGCCAATATTTTGTTAGAAATTGTTCGGACCCTTAAAAATCAAACCCAACATGATGAAATGCAAATTCTTGGTTGTGACTTTTGTCCGCTTCATAAGTAATCAGGTAATTTTTCTTTTAATGGCTGTTATTAGTTGAAATAATTTTGCAGAAAGAGATGCAAATGTATTACATCAGGTTTCTAAACAGTTAAACTATTTTAATGTATTGTGTCGGATCCGGTTGACCTGTTAGAGACAGTGGCAGACCTAGAAATTTTTTGATCGGGGTCGGGAATTTTTAGGCCCAATTTTCTATTGGTATATATTTGTCTAGTTTAGATCAGGGTGAGTCGGGTCGGGTTAGCATTCCAATAATCTACCGTGTAATCAGACAAAGTATAATTTAGGGGAAAAGTTTAGAAAGAAGTAACGTGTATAAATTTTGAATGGTTGGGCCAAAGCATGAGACACCAGATGCTAAACAAGAGCTTCATGTACGAAGTCATCGTATATTGTATAATATTTTTAAATTTATTAGAAGATAATATTCAATCTCTAAATACAAAAAATAAATAATAAATAAATTTACTTATCAAATTTTTTTTTGAACATCAGTGGATTTCGTGTGATGTACTTAAGGTCGATTCCCCGAACTCCGTGATACCGTCCGTACCTTAGATAAGCGGGAACCAGATTGAACCTTTAAACCCTTTCTCCCCCTCAGGTTTGAACCGGTGATCTCTATCCGGGGTGCATATTCTCCACATCACAGGAAATTACCCAGAGCATTGCTTTGATCAAGATTTGAACCTGACACCTCTCAAAAGAGAACCCCAAGTCCACACCCCTTCCTAAACACTTGTGTTAGAAATTATTGGTATTTACTTAACATATGTTAGTAACATTATTTACAAAGAAACACCCACTAATTTATTAGTTTATACGTAACGGAATACAAATTTTAAACTATAAATTTAATAGTGAAACAAAAAAATTTAACCTATGAATAAAATATTCAAAAGCATACATAACTACATACAAGAAACAAGCTAGTCAGATTGTCCTTTATATTAATTTTTTATTCTATGATGTGGTCTTCTTTCTCCTTCCTCCTACGCTCCGGCGAACTGCCACCTTCAACCTGCAACTCCGGCGATTTGAACATCGAATCTGAGCAACAACAGCTGTCTTTTTCTTATTTCATGGGGGTTGGTGTCAAAATTTCTTGGGGTCGGTCACGATTGGATCGTATACATACTACATGAGAATGAAAATTCATGGGGTTCGGTCGACCCCCATAACCACCACATAGGTCCGCCCTTGGTTAGAGATAAAGAATTTAAATACTACCATTGTATGTTTCATCACACTCATGTAAATGGGTCAAAATTACGATCTTTATTTTGGTGTAATGCATGAATTAATAAAACAAAAAAGAAATAATTTTTTAAGATGAAAATAATTAATTTTTAGAAGGTCTCATTCCGAAACAACCGTGTGAATTGGCTCAAGAAACAGGAGATGATGAAAGAGCATTACGTATGAGGTCAGCAGGACTTCAAGTTACTAATTATGTATCTTTTTCTAATATTATTTATAATGGCTGAGAATTAAGAGTAATCTTTATCATTTTTCATTTTAGTTTTTATATTTTTGGAACTTCATGTATTGTATTATTTGAATAATGGTACTTCTAAATTTTAGAATCTCTTTTTTTTTTTTTTTTAAATTTATTGGAGTGGGTACAAGTTATGTGATAGCAATTTCATATTTCCATGGACTCTGACAAAGTATGAATAATCCTGGTGGTTTTATTATAAAATTTGTGATTATAATTCCTTCGCATATTTTAGTCTTTGTTGATTGAATTTAAATCATGATTACTTTTTAAAAACAGTTTGTATTAGTAGCCTTGGATAATGTAATTGAGACACCAAACAACGAAGAAAAAGATGCTGAAATTGGATCAACATTTTTGGATATAAACAAGATGATCACAAATGTCGTTAGCTGTAAAACAAATGTTCCCTTGGGCCTTGGGGGTAAGTGCACTTTCATGTATATAACAGTAACAAAAATTTGATGCATGTATGTTATTTTTTTTTTTATCATTATCCAAATTGTAAGTAGGTAATTAACTACGATTGATTTGGTATACTTTTTTTTAATTTTTTTTTAATCTTGCAGGCATTGGCGGAACCAGGATCTTTTAATTGGAGGGTCATAATAAAATTTTTTCATACATCTACAAATGTACATAAACTTTTACGATACCATATATTCAAACAACAAATTAAAAGTGATTAAAATAGACACTAAACGAGGCCAAGTTGGCTCATGAGCTACTCGGAATCGACTCGTTGAGAGCTTGAATCAAGCGAAATTTAAACGAGCTCAAGCCATTATTGAGACTCAACTAATAAACGAACATAGACCCAAACATTACTTATCATGTTTGGCTAAAAATGAGAGCCTAAACAAGCATATTATTACATTATTTTAAAAATATACTGCATAAGTTATATACATATTGTATAATAACCAAAATCATATTAGTTACAAACAATTAAAAATATTAAAAGCATAATAGATATAATATTTAATAAAAACTAACTTTACTTATCAAACCAAACTCGAGCTTAAAAATAAATATTAAAATGTTACATACATTTAAAAAATAGATCATATATAAAACTTAGTGAAGTTTTAGATGAATTTAAAATCTTATGGGGTAATGTAAAATGATATAATCGAATCATCCTAAAATATAAATAAAATCATATTTAGTTTAATGAAAAAATAAGAAATTTGTAAATTTGTAAAATTACAAATGAAAAGATAAGTTCTGTTAGGAAAGCAACTAAAATCGTATTTCCAACTTTTTTCCTCGTAAACACCATCAACAGTAAAATAATAATAAAATGAATCCATAATGGTTATTCTCTCGTTTCAACTAAAAGTTTAGTTGTATGTTTTCTCTCGTTTCTTTACTGTATCTATTGTATCGGAGACATTTTGAAGGGTCCAAGTACTAAAATAGGTTTTCTGAGAGATACCTTTGTTGACGGAAATTTGGCCGGCCGAAGGGTCAACGGACCCTCCGGACCCTCCCGTGGTTCCGCCCCTGCTTGCAGGAAAATATTTGGACGCTTTTTACTAGATCAACTAATATGTGTCTTGGCATTGTTGTTAAGTGCGATAGATGCAACACTAACACAAGCAGAACATTTTAATATATGAGATCGTGTGGAATTCCCGACGCAACGCGCGGGGGGAAACCACTAGTTATTACACACAATAAAACATGTAGCATCAACCAGTACAAATAGTTATTATACATAATAAAACATGTAGCATCAACCAGTAGAATCGAAAGCATTAACAACTAAAACTTGGGGCTGGCTTTGAGCTTCAAAGAGAACTTCCTATGGAGAGTAAGGTCACATGTATCACTCATGTCGAAATCAGCACATGTGACTCCATCCGGGAATGCGAGATCGAACTTGTATACAATGTTTGCAAGTGCAAGTTCCATGATAACTACAGCAAAGTGGATACCGGGGCATCCTCTCCTACCAGCACCAAATGGAAGCCACTCAAAATTTACTCCTTTATAGTCGATATCCTTATTGAGAAACCTCTCTGGCCTGAATTCATCTGGTTCTTCCCAAATGGAAGGATCTCTTCCTATTGCCCAAACATTAATAAGTACTTGAGTGTCTGATGGAATGTGGTATCCCATTACTATAACATCTTCCATTGATTTATGAGGACCAAGAAGTGGGAGCGGAGGATAAATTCGTAACGACTCTTTTATGACCGCTCTTAGGTATTCCATCTTTTCCAAGTCCTCCTCTTGAATCATTGATCTTCCTTGAGCTATGTCGGTTACTTCTTGCTGCATATTTTTCATTATGCGTGGGTGTCTAAGTAACGCGCTGATTGTCCACTCTAAACTCGACGAAGTACTCACAGTTCCACCAATAAGAACATCCTACCAATGAAATAATGTTTAGTCAATTGTTCGAGTGCAAAAAGTAAACAACTAGCCGTCTCATTGTATATTTTTGTTTGTGAAAACACACATATGCTAGAAGATAATTAAAAAAAGAAAGTGGAGAAGTCTTACCAAGAGCACATCTTTAAGCGAGTCTCTGTCAAGAGTAACGCCGATTAGGTCATCCTTACGAATATCTAATAGGGTATCAATCAAATCTTTACCATCCTCACTTCTTCCATCATCTACCTCACTTTTCTTACTTTCATGTTCTTCAAGAACACTTTCAAGAAACTCATCCATTTTTTTAGCAGATGTTTTTGCTCTTCCCACTAAACCACTCACTTGATCTATCCATGACAACCATGGAATATAACTACCCACACTAAAAATAGTAACCAAATTGAGCAAAGTTTTCAGTAAGGGCGTGAGCTTTGACATGTCGTTTCTGCTCCCAAATGTCACTTTACAATTTATGCCAATGGAAAGTGAAGCGAGTAATGAACCCATATCAACCAAAGAACCTTGACTTTCTCCAAGCTTGTCAATAAGAAGGCTTATCTCGGTTTCTCTCACTTTTCGGAATGACTTAACTCGTGCACCGCTCAGTAGATGGACTACAGAAATGCTTTTCAGCTGCCTCCATTTTTCACCATAAGGGGAAAATGCTATATCCTTGGATCCATACATTAGTATGTTGACGATGGGTAAACTTGGTCGACTGCAGAACAATAGATCTTGGGTTTTCATTATATCTTTCGCTATTTCAGCGGAGGATACCACAATTACGGGCACACTGCCAAAGTGAAGTAGCATTATTGGACCATGTTTGCGAGAGAGCGATTGGGGCTGTATCCCACTTGATGGAAGTTTCCAATCACTGGAAATCTTGGTGGAGATGGTGGTAAGTTTTTCCTCTTGTTTGAATAAAAAAACATAAACAAAATCGAAATGATAAACAAAACCACAGCATATATGATTGAATAACTGATCATGGTGTTTCAATAAGTAGATTAGGTAGGTTTGTTTTTTCACATGACTCAAGAAAGGACTTCTACATATATATAGGAAATCAAATTGCAATGTTAATGAGTAAAATAATGATTATGCCGTTTTTGACTAAGGGACTTTATGTTCTTAAACTATATAAAGTTCTGGGCGTAAGTTAAAACAATACATGTTTTAGTTAGTTAACAGTTATTTAAATATAAAACGTGTCTGGATTAACAAAAATATTATTCAAAGTTTTATTGATAAAATAATATCTCAAATCCCTCCAACATGCATGACAGAACACAAATCAAGAGGACTTTATCGGTTGTAATGTCCGACTTAGGTTAAGGGTATGGATAAGAATTTTAAAAGTGGCTAAAGTAATGAAATTCCAACGTTATTTAATAACGCAAAATACAAACTAACACGAACATTTCACCAACTAAAAACATACTAGAACTTTTTTTTCTTGCTCCATATCAATTTGGACCCAATACTTCACTACTTTTCAATTTGTTTTTCCTTTTTCTCTTTGGATTTTTTATTTTTTTTTACATACATATATATATATATATATATATATTTTTCACAAAAACTAGCATAAGCAACTGACTTTACATCAATTACTAACATCTCACATTTATTAATAACTCACAAAGAATTTCATCACTTGGCTTTAAAAATAAAAAGGCTTAATGGGTCAAATGGCTTAACACATATGTGGGTTTAAACAAACGAACAGATAGGATCAACATGGTTTCTACTAGTAACGGTAAAGGGTAGGGAAAATAAAACAAAATGGCTAAAAATAAGGTGTTAGTCCTAAATGCATCTGTCACTTTTGCGCAAATCATAGCATCAAATTGTAGACATATATTGCCATACAAGTTCAGAAATAGTGAAAATTTTGTTTGTCACTCAAAAAAACAAAGAATAATATGCAATAAATGGCTCAAATCTCACGGAAACGGTGGAAATATGGTTAAAGACACAAAGCATATATGCTACTTACCATCTAGAATGTCACCCCTTATTAGACATTTTTCCACTTATTTTTTTGGAAAATGATTCGCTGGGAAAACTTAATCATGCAACCTAAAGAATAAATCATGAAAAAGGACGAAAAACCAATCTGCTAGAAGGTAAAAAATTGGCGATTACCAATGAAATTTTTTATTTTTAATTGCATTTGAACTGGATTCGGGCAGTTTTTCAAAAAATTTCAATTTTCTCAAAATTTTTAAAGTTACTTAAATTTAGACAATTTTCACCGACTTTGTCTCTCTATTCCCCCATCCCCAAACTTAGGATACATTGTCCCCAAAGCATGGTTTTTTAAATAAGCATAAACAATAAAAATAAGGTTCCCAAATCAACCAACCCATCTCCAATTCTAACACATAGTTCCCACAAGTAGCAATGAATCCATAATAAAAAAATAAAAAATAAATAAAATAAGACAAAAATTTTAAAAATAAAACTAAGAGGGAGCACATGAACTGATTATATCTTGGTAGCGAGGTCCTCGTGTGCATAAAAAAAAATCATAACTCGCTTTTGTAGGAATCACGATTGCATTTAGCATATGCAACAAGCCTTTTAAACCCCTTGGTAGCCCGATTGGACGAGTGAAGTCTCATGAGGGTTTCTAGTGAACACACTCACAAAGTTCCTTGATTGCCATAACATCGCCTTCCCCACACTTGGGTATTACTATGACAACAAATAAACTCAAAAACGAACAAAAATAACTAAAATGTCGGGTTGCATCCCGACCAGCGCTAAGTTTTAAGGTCTTTAGCCAGGCAGTACCTCGTTCTCGAATTTTAATAATATTCTGGAATTAGAAATTTCAATTTTCAAATCTTAGTTTTCTGAGAACAGTCATTCTCGTGTTATCAACGTTTCTTGAATTCTAGTTTTAATAAAACAAAAATCTTTTTCTCTAGAATACACTGGCGTTCTCGAGGAATCTGAGCATTCTCGAGTTTGACTATGGTTCTCGAATTCAATGACTCAACAACTCTTCATCTTCTCTATCCAAACTCAATTTTGTTTCCGGGTGAAATTTTGAGTTTTCTAGGCTCAAAAACCATCAGTTTTACAACTTCTTTCGATTATACCATGATTTAAAACAAGTTTCAATCATCCTTCTGTTGGGTTTTAACAAGTTTATCAAAGTCATTTTAACCATTTAAAATGTGTAAACGCAGCGGATAATTAAGAGTTTTAAAACTTG
>WOUH02045371.1:0-11793 GCA_009936405.2 Stevia rebaudiana
TAAACTCTAGTTAATTATCGGCAAAGATTTAGTATTTGAACACCAGTGTCCACGGATTGATACTCGGTTCTTATCAATGCTATATTACAAAAATGACGGGGTACACTTGACTTTTGTGTGTTTTAGTTTAGATGAAAACCTTTTAAAACTCGATATTGTGTGAAGAAAAACTAGTAAAAATAAATGTACGTAGAAAACACATCAAAAACCAACCATTACGTAAAATATCCTTTTTGATATATATATATAACAACACTAATGCTCATGGGTTGAACTTAGAACACTTGAACTAAGTCTAAAACAGTAGTTTAAGTTTAACATACACTCATACATGTATACTTTTCACATAGGTTGATTGTTGTGCTTGTTGTGCGTGTTGGTGTTCATTGGATTACATTGCTACACACATACTAACACTTACTTGCAAGGAGAGTTTACAACTCCCCTTTTGTTTTACTTTCGTTTTATAACTCAGGGCTGAAACATACTACATACAACATGCACATGTTTTGTGAACATTTTAGAATTGTTTAACTTGAACTATGAGAGTATTGCTCATTAAATGACATTAGCCACGAAGTGTGGTGATAGATTAATTGACATTTCCAAGCCACCTAGATCTGTGGGTGACCACACTTGTGCATACATACATTTAAGCATAGTTGAGACTACGTGGTTCAAGTTCATTTTACAAAGATACATATAAGGGTTTCAAAGGATTGATCTAAAGTAGTTAATGTTAAGTTTTACAAGTAGTCTTGTACGACATGACTCGTGACATAACGCAAACTTTTAAACTAATTAATATATAAATTGTTCTTTATCTATTGTAACTCACCAACCATCGTTTGTAGTGGACACTTGATATCATGTATGTTTCGGGAACTTATGTAGCTTGAGATGGATGATTTGGTTGTGTTGATGACGGTAGGATGTATGTTGATTTTATTTTTTTGTTATGTTTTATTTTATTGTTGAATAATGTTATGTCGTTTAGTTGTATTTGATTTATCTAAACAATGTAATTTTGGTTGCTTAATCTATAAAATTTTATATTATTAAACCATTGTGCTAATGAACAAGCACGAGGTCACGATGGTGTATCCGCCACCAGTCCACCACCATGGTGTGCCACCTTGGGAACTCGATTGAACTTGAGCACGACATACCATCCTCAAACTAAAAGGACTATCCAAACATTATAGGACATTCTACGCATTTGTGTCATCGATATCAGTGGCAATTGGGATACATTCTTACTGCTTATCGAATTCTCAAACAATAATAGTTATCACTCAAGTATCGGAATGACACCATTCGAAATGTTGTATGGACGAAAGTGTCGATCTCCTATATGTTGGAACAAGGTTGGTGAAACACAAATCATCGCTCCAATCCTCATTAAAGAAACGACCGACAAGATCGTACAAATTCGCGATAATCTTCTCAAAGCTAGATGTCGACAAAAGAGCTATGCCGACAAACACCTTTAGAACTCCAAGTCGTTGATCGCGTCCTACTCAAGGTATCCCATAGGAAGGGTGTGGTCTGTTTTGGGAAAAGGGTAAACTAGCTGCTCGTTATGTTGGACCGTTTAAAATCATCGAACACAATTGGAAAGTGATGTAAAAACTAGAACTTCCCTAGGAACTTAGTACCATTCATCCTACGTTCCACGTGTCAAACTTAAAGAAGTGTCTCGCCGATGAAAACCTTAGCATATCGATCGACAACGTAACTATTGAGGAAACCATGCAATTCGTTGAAGAACTGTTGGGAATAGTTGGTCGTGGTAAAATTATTATCAAGAGAAGCCGCATACCAATTGCTCTCGTTCGAAGGGATTCTAAGCGTGGACCCGAATTGCTGGGGAGCGCGAAGATCACATGAAAACCATGTATCCGCAACTATTCATTGAAGCTACTTCTTAGTTAAATTTTCAGGACGAAATTCACTCAAATAGGGATACTGTAACAATTGTAAATTTTCCGATGTAATACATTTCACTTATTTAATGACAAGTCAAATTGTTCAATCTAGTGTCTTCCTTTGAACATTTAAAAATACATTATCATACATTTTTCTATTATTACAAATGTGACAATTTGCTATTATACAATACTTAACCAATTAAATTAAACAAATAAAAAAAATAAAACAAATAAAAAGTGTTGATAGTTCAATTGGATAAAATTCTTGAACAAAAAAAGTAATTTTTTTGTTTAAACAAAAGTTTCTAGACTCCTTCTCTTCAAAACTACAACTTGTGTCCCACAATCCTCCTTGGAAGATTTCTCAAGCTTTTCTATCCATTTAATACTAGAAATTGTGAAAGCCCTCCATTTCTATAAATAAAACCCATTTTGTGATAATTTCTCTTGCTCATTTCCCACTATTGAAAGCTTTTGAAAGTTCAAGCTCAAGACCATCTTTCGCTCACTAGTTTTGAAGATTTGATAGCATTTAGGTACAGTTTAATTTGCTTTCTTTGTTCAAAATTGGTATCGTAACTTGTTCAATCTATTACTTTTATACATTACTTGTAATTTCACTTAAATCAAATGTTTTTCACACTTTTGACACAATGTTTTAAAGACCCACATTCAGCAGACGTATGTCTTTTAACAGCCTCAAACGAATTGGTCAAAAAGACAAAGATGAAGTTAAATGTGTTATCTTTCATTTTCAACTTGAATCACATGACTTGGATGCCATTTGCTATATCAAACCTACTAAACAAGACCGAAGGGGATAATTGTCCAAATGACAGTTTATATGGGTGCACTTGAAGATGACATATCTCTGTATGCACCTAACCAAATTTTTTTTTTCATATGCAACTTAAATCACTATATTTGGAGGTCGTATGCTGTGCAAGCCTATTTTTTGATCCCCAAGGTTAAATCTGTCCAAGTGATAGAAAATATAGGCATACTTGCATAAGGCACCAATTCCTGTAAGTTCAACCAATAGTTTGAATCTTGACTCTCTGTAAAGTTTGAGATGTTAGTTAATAGACCCCACTTCTATTACATTATCTGGAAATTCCTACAATATTTTACGAACTTAAACATTTCTGTTGTCAAAACTGTCCATAGTTTATAGCAGCTTGTTCCTGAATTTTTGTGGAACAATATGTTGATCCAAGAATTATAAAAAAAAACTATTTCTGTAAACCTAACACATATAATTACCTTCTGTCCAAATTTCAAGACTTAAGTCTTCTGTTTGACTAATCATGTAAAATCCTAAGCAAACCTAAAAATCATAAGTATATGTTTGAAAACTAAACATTGCCAAAAATATCCTTTTGGCAAGGAACTAAACTATTCACATGGATTTAACATAAAAAACATAGAACACATCTAAAACAGTAGGCTCCTCCTGCTGTAATCGTAACCGATGAAAAGTCTACTCCTAATCAACTTATTCTACATGGCTCACTAATGATCTACGTGCCACTGCATTCCTCCAAGCTTCTCGATCGGAAGAATCCTTCCCGGAAGTTGTTGGTCGTCAATCTGCTCGTCAAATTTGGGTGGCTTTTGAGACCGTCTAGAGTTGCTCCGATACCATGAGAATGTTTATCTCCTTACCACTCAAGTAGGAGATCATATCCATAAATAAATAAACATTTACATAATCAACCCTATACAACTAGAGATATACAATATGAAAAAATAAATTACAACTAATACAAATATTAAGTGTGACTAATACTAGTCAAGCCATATATAATTTCATGAAAGTAAATCATTACAAAATTGTTAAATTGAGTGACTAATAACCACCGGTCCAAAGCTCCTATCTTTCTATTCATCTCTACCAAAAATCACCACACGAACACAACCCGTCTTTAAATTGATGAAACCGGTTCACATCTCTAACCACAATCTCCCGTTCATAAATCCTCGAAACAAACTTCATCACCGTATGACAATCCCCACAAATCCTAAGATTCTTCGTCACCCGAACAACCGAACCCGACTTCGTGCAAAGAATCCCGAAAGCCACCGCCAACTTCTCGCTATGACCCACGAGACTTTGTTCCCGCTCCTCGTCACTAACATCGTGTAACGAAAATGTCGTTTCCGGTGCATAACCGAACACTTTCATCTTCTCCGGTAACGCATCCAAAAACGCGTATATTTCATCTGTCAAAGGATGAGATCGGTCACCTCCAAGAAACATATGCAACTTACCATCGATTTCAATCCAACTGCAACCCGGGTTCTTCTTCACGCCTCGCGATTTTAACAAATCTCTTAGATTATTCACTTCTCTCCACATCCCGGCTGACGCGTATATATTTGAAAGAACAACATAATTCCCACTGTTTTCGGGTTCTAAAACGAATAACTTTTTAGCAGACATTTCAGCGATTTCAAGATTTTTATGGGTTTTGCTAGCTGATAACAATGAACCCCATATGCTTGCTTCTGGTGGCATTGGCATCTTTGAAACGAGTTCGCATGCTTCGGTTATCCTCCCGACTCGACCCAGAAGATCGACGACACACGCGTAATGTTCGTGGGTCGGTTCAATGTTGTAATACGTTTTCATCGAATTGAAATAGTTTAAACCGGTATCAACCAGTCCTGAATGGCTGCATCCTGATAACAAGCCGGTGAATGTGATTGCATCCGGATGAACACCGGCCCGTATCATCTCATTGAATGTTGAAACGGATTTGACACCATACCCGTGAGACGCGTATGCACTGATCATCGTGTTCCACGAAACCAGGTTTCTTTTATTAGTTGGGATTTTTTGGAAACAAGTTTTGGCGTCGGAGAGCGATCCACATTTGGCATACATAGCAGCAAGCGCGGTTTGAACCGATGTGTTCGAGTTAAGCCCGATGCTAGTGGCGTAATTGTGAATCTTTCGACCTCGGTCAAGGTCGGAAGATTGAGAACAAGCAGGAAGAATACTCATTATTGTAACCCAATTCGGTTTAACAATCGACGAATCATTCGTCATGTTGTCAAACAACTCGAAAGCTTGATTAGCGAACCCGTTTTGGGTGTATCCTGAAATCATTGCGGTTAACGACACTATGCTCTTGTTTGGCATCTGCGAAAACAAATCTTCAGCGACACCGATCGAACCATGTTTCATATGACCCGCGATCAACGCATTCCACGATGAAACATCTCTCACAGGCATTTCATCAAACAGTTTATGTGCATCCGTCAGTTCGCCACATTTCACATAGAAATCGATCATGGACGTCCCAACATACATATCAAAAACCAACCCATTTCTCAAAGCTTTTCCATGAACACATTTACCCAACCAAACATTACATAAATCAGCACAACTCTTTAACACGAACGGAAAAGTAAAGTAATCACCACGAAACCCAGCTGAATCCATTTCGAAGAACACACCAACACATCGTTCCGAAAGACCGTAAAGCGAACATGCTCTGATAATCGAATTGTACAAGAGGGTCGATGCGTTTTGACGGATGTGATTGAATAGAACAATGGCGGAGTCGATATCACCTGAGCTGGCGTACATTGCGACCATTTTTGAGCCGAGAAACGAGTCAGGATTTAGTCCGCGAAGAATGAAATGGGCGTGGATCTGTTGGCCTAATTTCAGGAGGTTTAAGCCGGTCAAGAACTGGAAAATGGGTGTGTATGATGGTGCTGATGGGGTTGATTGGAAATGAAGTGGGTGTAAAAGTGTTGTCAACATTGATTTTTGAGAGGTTAAATTCCTCCATTTCATTGACAGGGAGATCAGAGATATGGTAACAATACTCAAACTCCAAAAGTGAAATAAGTGGTGCAAGAAGAAGAGTTTATTTCGTGCCTGAAAATGGAGAAAAGGATGAAGATGATACCACTACACTAGATGCGGTTGATGAATTTCATGGTCGTAAACGAATATCCTTCATTAGGATATAACAATTTTATGAGCTAACCGGTTAACCAACCTAATGGCGATTTGAAACCGATTTGTACCATGGTTTCGGGTGGTTTGAATTAAGTGGCGGTTCGTAAACGGTTCGGAGTTTTAGGAGAGAACTAGACAACTAGTTTTAAACTGGTTAAAGAAACCGGTTTTGGAGACCGTCATCATCATCATCATCATCGTACTCAGTATATCCCACCTAAAGGTAGGGTCTGAGGGGGGTAAGATGAAGACAAGCCTTACCCCTACCCCGTAGGGATAGAGAGGCTGCTCCGAAAGAGACCCCCGGCTCATGATGCCTGATACCGGTTTAGTGATAAAGATTATTATACCGGTTAACCGGTTTGGTTCCAACCCCATTCGACTCCACCGGTTTGGTTTCTAGGCTTAAGAAACCGCTTCGGTTCCAAACAAAACCGATCCACTTCCAAGCAAAGCCGGCTTTTGGTTTTAGGTCAAAAATCATGTTTGGTTTAGGAGGAATCGGTTCTATATATTACCGATTGACCAATGTATTAAAAATCGGACCGAACAACGAATCGGCTTTCTTCCCGGTCCACTACGGATTGGTTGGACCGGATTTATGAACCAGATATAATTTAAAAATAGAGGAATATAATGAGTTTGAAAATTTTAAAGACAAATTATAGTAGTTATATAACTAAATAGAAATATAAACCGAAGATACAGATTAATTTGGATGTTATGTTATGAAAAAATATGGTTAGGATTAAATAAGAAGATTACTTATTATAGGAAATGTAAGAAATCTCATAACCGACTCATACGAACTTCAATTGAACTCATTTCAGCGGCGTAGAACCATCTTGTCGAACTCTACATCTTATTATTAGTGTTTAGCTTTTAGGTTTAGCTTTTAAGGTTTATCTTTAGGGTTTATCTTTTAGGGTTTAACTTTAGGGTTTAACTTTGTAGTTTAGGGTTAAGGTTTAGCGCCTTTTTTTTTTTAGAATGGCAAACATTATTAAAACAAAACTATTACAGAATAAGGCGACCAATAATTCCAAGGCAATTTGCCTTAAAATTATTAATCCCTAATAAAGGAAAAAACAACATAAACCATCTACCACTATACCATACTAATCTATCACTAACATGTCTACATAACCACAATGGGTTATAACAAAGCCCAACCCACATCTCAAGATCATGAACCCAATACCCTACGGCCCAAACATCATGAAGCCCAACATCCTTTATACATCCAAACCACTTGCTTCTTTTGGACTCCCTCACAATTGTCAACCTTCTATACCACAGCCCAAACAAACTAGCCCAATACACCTTCCATTGAACTTCGGCTTTATAAGCCCGAAACCATTTCAAAGCCCAATCCAGATAATCAATCCACTTGAAGCCCATCCAGCGAAAATAGCAGTGTAATCGCAGTCCAAAGTCCAGATTATCAGGCCCAGCTGCATCCATTTGCATACAATCATTTGGCCCAATCCAAGCCACTCTTGATCCAATAATTCCCTTTATCCTAGTCCATGACCCAGTCCAAAAACTATCAAGCCCACTTAGAAGTCCATAAACAGATTGAACCCTTCTTGCAACTAATGAATCGGCCCATACCATCCAAGATTCTTCAATAGGGGCGGACCCAAATGGTTATCATGGGGTCGCCCGACACCCATGAAATCTATTTTTTCAGTGTTATATATACGATCTGATCTTGACCGACCCCCAAGAAATTTTGTTACCGACCCCCGTAAGATGACAGATGATGACAAAGACTGAAATAACAAAAGAAAATTAAAATGAAAAAGATCTCAAATGAAATTTAAGTCTAGCTGAAAGCAACAATGGCAGCAGTTTCATATGAAGAAGAAGATGCGTTAGAGACGAAAAAGAAGAAAGAGAATGAGAAAGAGTGTATAGGGTTTTAATTAAAAATAGATGACAGCTAGAGATGCTTTGAAAATGAAAGAAATATTTCAAATTAATCTTTATCTTTGCAGCTATTTATTAGGCATTAAATTATTCTTACACTCTAAATGGTATTTTTTTTATATTTTGGTATTAACATCTTTTTATTTATTTACCTTCTTTATAAACGTATTTTTGTTTATTGTTTTGACAAATATTCCAAACTATAACTTTTTTGTCTGTAAGTTTCCATTCTCATTTTAACTTCTTAACATAATCTTTATTAGTTTATATTTTTTAGTGCATTTCTAACATAAGTATCATTCGATTTTAGATCCCGCTCAACGGCTCCAACTAATGAAAACCAATGAAAGGGCAATTTTAATTTGGTTTTCTTTCTATTATATGAATAGAGTATTGGTATGATCCGACCTGATCCGAATCAACTTGAACCAAAAAATTAATATTTAGTAATAGAAAACAAACAATCAAAATTTTCAACCCGAAAAAAGTTTCTAGGTCCACCAGTGTTCTTCATTAAGGGTAATATAGTGACACCAATAGTATGTTACCCTTATACACATGAATCCAGCATAACATATAGGGGTACAATCGTCAAACCACTCCCCTTTGCATCCAATAATCCTCCAACCCATCAGAATATAGCTACCATCCGCTAACCATCTTTTAAAATTATAACCTTTCTCTCGGTTTGACTTTACAGAAGTCAACCAGCCCCAATTTTGACTTTTCAGCTTCATACCTTTACACAGCACCAGATCTAACAAACATCCAAGATCCCTTCCAGCAGTCACCAACCAATTTTGAATCAAACCAACACCAATTTTGAACTTAATACTCAAACCATAATCTGACTTTGTAAAAGTCAACCAGCACCAGCTTTGACTTTTGAACCTCTTTTGACTGTAGAGCAGATTATTCAGGCTTCTTTGAAGCTTTCTTAGGACCATCATATAATCATCAATCCTTAATTTCAATAAACAAAATCTGATCCATTTTACCAACTTTGACTTTCCTTTAGTCAATCCTGTATTTGGCCTGTATGAAATTGACCAAAGAATGGTCAATTTCAATTTCTTCCAATCATCACTATCCACCATCTGGTCTTGCAGAATGTGAGATATCTGATAACTCCCAGTTCCACAAATCAAAACCACCATTATCCACTTTAAGTTTGACTTTATGGAAGTCAAACCATGGACCTTAATGCACCAACTCCTATTATTATGACATATTTGCAGCATAGTGTTTAGCTTTTAAGGTTTAGGTTTTAAGGATTAGATTTTAGAGTTTAACTTTTAGGTTTATCTTTAGGCTTCAAAATTTACCTTTTTAGCTCATTGTGTGTTCCTGCTTGTCATTGTTTTTTAGGGTTTAATTTTAGGGCTTAGGATTTAGGATTTGACGATCCGGTTCCGACATCGCTAGAATGAGTTCAATCGAAGTTTGTTTGGGTTAGTTTATGAGTTTTTTAAAATCCTTCTTACTAATTTTACAATAAGCTTCCTTTTTTGCGTAACCATAACCTGCAAAGATATTGAAAACGATTATTAGTAGTATACAAGTATATTTGACACCATTTTGTAGTTGAGAATATAATGATGATATATCTTTTTGAACTTTAATGTATACTTTAATGTATACAATAACAAGATAACCATCAATTATAATATAGTTTACTTGGTAAATCAGATTTCAAATTCTTTCTATAACTTCATGAGTTCAATTTTTGTTATCAACAAAATATTTTAATTATTTTTGTTTAGTTCTCTTGTAGTTGTTTTCTTTCTAACTAAAAATTAATTTATCCCACGTCGGCTAAAGGATAATTTCTAAGCTATTTGCTTCTCCGTAAATAAAGTTGGCCCTTTCGAAATTCAGGCATCCCGGTCCCAGTTTACGGTCTAGCGGTCGGATCTGTTAATGCGACCGACGAGTCGGTGTTTAAGAGTAGTTGTCCGGACCACAAATGTCCGCGAGTCTCGTTTAACCGGCCAGACCGGTTGGTCTGGTAAGGTTTTTATAACCTTGAGTGTTAACTTGAACCCCAACCATTTTGACTGTAGCATTTAACTCCAGTTTCAAAAAACTGTTCCGGCAACTCCTCTTTGGTTCTTGATAGTTGATAAGTTTTAATATCACAAATCAACACATATGTTTATATATGCAAATAAACGTGTAATCTATGGCATGATGCTTTAAAACATATTTGCAATAGCATGGGAACACATATTCGAGTCCTAGATAGGTAGACACATAGAAACATGTATATTCGAGTCCTAGATAGGTCGACGCATTAGAAACATGTCTATCTGATGACAAAAACACAACCGGGTCACAACGGTAAACAACAAATGCGGAATTATCTTTGTTTGACCAACCTTTTCCCGAATTGAACCTGTGATGATACAAACAAATAGGAATACCAATGCAACAAAGTAACACCAAGATTTTAGCGTAGAAAACCTTTCAAAGTGAGAGTAAAAACTACGGGACTACTAGAGCCGCTTAAAATCCACTATCACCAAAATAAGAGCAATACAAAGTCTTCTCTAGGTATACTAGTGGCATACAACAATCATCATACACTTGGAATACATAACATAAGCATATGGAACCAAATCAAAGACAAAAAGGGAAAGGAATCACCCAAAAACGACAACTGCTAAAAGGGGGTCTGAAACCTAACTTCCGGACGTCACGAACACAATTCAACTATTGGATAAGGTCGCCCCAATGTAATGAAGACTCTATCCAAAAATGAGGACGGTCCGATCGTTGAATCTCCGGGAAACTACAGAAAACCGCAGCTAGGTCAAGAATGAGAATGAGTTCGCCATCCCGGCGATCGAGCAACAAATTTTCAACTTCTCCCTTGCTAAAGCTTTAGTCAACATATCGGAACAATTATCATCGGTGTGGACTTTATCAAGTTCAAACAACTTGTCTTCAAGAGCATCCCTAATCCAATGATACCTCACATCAATATGTTTTGTTCTCTTGTGAAAAGTAGAATTCTTAGCAAGGTGAATAGCACTTTGATTGTCACAAAAAACCACGTAACGCTGTTGCATAAAGCCAAGCTCTTGCATAAATCTTTTTAGCCATAATAATTCTTTGCAAGCTTTAGTTGCTGCCAGATACTCAGCCTCAGTAGTAGCAAAGCAACACATTTTTGCAGTCTTGATTGCCATGACATGGCTCCCCCTGCAAAAGTCATCAAGTATCCAGAATTGGATTTCATTTTGTCCTTATTTCCTGCCATATTAGAATCCGTATAACCAAGTGTTGGTTCTCCATCCCCAAATGTTAAACCCAGTTTGGAGGTACCACGTAAGTATCTGAGGATCCACTTAACTGCTTCCCAATGTTTCTCACCCGGATTTGACAGAAAACGACTAACAACACCAACTGCATGGGAAATATCAGGTCTTGTTGTAACACCTGGTTTTCAGATAAGGTATAACCTAGTTGGTTATGATAGTAAAGAGAACGATAAAAGGAAAACCCGGGATGCCTCGACAAACGCACCGAGACGATTAAAACAATTCCGAGCCTAAAAATTATTATCTCATGATTATGTTCGTTGGAAAATTTAGAGTCTGATGAGCGTATGCGAAATTTGGATTTAAGCGACGGTTTGGAAGTTACACGCTTAACGAAGAGCGTGTGATAAAGTCCAAAATCTAAACACCTCATTTGGAAGTGAAACCAATGGGGTTAGATGCGGAATAGAAAATCATGAACGTAGGCGAAAACCACGTGCGAAACGGAGTCCGAACGAAGCGGGAAACGCCAAAACAAGTTAACCAGTCGCGCTGAATCTGATCAACCGAGGACGAATCACGCCATGACACGCGGCATGACACGTGTCAAGAGGTGGCAGCAACTAGGGACACATGTCAGGTCTGCTTCTAGAACATGGGACACGTGTCGAAACCCACGGTGAGTCATCGA
>WOUH02045390.1:0-11791 GCA_009936405.2 Stevia rebaudiana
AAGTGCTTATAAATATATCTTATAATCTCTTCTAAAAGTTCTTAAGTGGTGATAATCAAAGTTAAATCACAACACAAGTGAAATTAAGACACCTCATATTTAGAAATATACTCATCATATGTGCAAACATCCATAGCTAAATTTGTAACGAAAACATTTCAAAGTATGTAACAATAACCTTTCAAAATACGTAGCTAGATTAGTAGCTAGCAATTCATAGCAAAATTTCGTAGCTAAAATTCTGTGGCTACAAATTCTGTAGCACAGTTCATTGCTAAAATAGTGATTCCCCTTTTGTCGCTAAAACCTTTGCAAATATGATTTTGTAGCAAAAATCCATATAGCAAAAGTATTAACCACAAAGGTTGTAGTTACTAACCAAATCCATAGCAGATAGCAAAATGAGTCTTACAAATTAGACCGTAGCAAATATTGATACCTATTTTGTAGTAGTGAAACAAATATGGATAATTTAATTCGTTTGTGTGTTTATAAATCTTCATGACAATACTAATCTTTCAGAGTTGATTCCCACGAAGGTTGATACATCTATACATGTATATATACTTGATGGTCGTAGTTTTCAGGCTTCTGCCTCGAGACCTTCAAGGGTCTGTTTGGTTCGCGTAATTTGTTGTAAATGAATTTGGAATTGTATTGGAAATAATATTTGAATTGGAATTTACAGTATTCTTTTGAAAAATCAAAATGTGTTAGGTTGTATTTGTCATGAAATTAGAATGTATGTCGTTGGCAAACGGCGGTGGCAATTGGTTTGGTGGCAGGAGGCAGTTATGGCAGGAGCAGTGGCAGCAGGATGCGGCGGCAATAGGTGGCAGGCAGTGGCGGTGGGTTGTGGCAGTAGGTGCTTGCGGCGGGTGGTGGGTGGTGGTGGTAGTTGCGGCAGTTGGGGGCGGTTAGTGGTAGTACACAAAACATTTATACAAAATCCTCCAAAATCTTTTGAAACATAAGAGAATTTTAAATTTCATCAAGTGTGAGATTTGTTTCGAATTTATTTTAATTCAAAAAAAATTTCATAGCCAACAAACCACAACAACAAGTGGTCAAATTAAAATTTCAAATTTCTCAAACTTTATTCAATTCTGTCTAACCAAACAACCACTAATGTTTGTAGCCTTGCCCGTGGTTCAGGAGACCATAACAGTATAAACTAGAACGATCCTCATTCTTGCGCCTTAGTACACGTTCAAGTCTAGTTTCAAGAATTTTTGTAATAGAAAAAACAAAAAACAAAGATGAGAAGTTTATTGATTTTAACTAGGACAACTCCCTAAGCGCGTTGCGCTAGAAGTTACTCCAAAATCCTAAAAACCTAAATCCGAAATGCAATGACGTAAACAATATTAAGAAGAATAAATTCACAACACTCTTTAGTGCTTTTATTGATTACTAATCTAATTGAACAATTACAATGAAAGATTAACAGGTTAAATGAACAAATTGAAGAAGTCTAACTCTCTAATCGTTTCTTTTGTAGTGTCATATGGTTTGCTAGAGTTGTTGATGGGCTTTGAAAGGTTGCATGGATCTGCTTCACCTTGATAGGCTTTTTTTAAAGTGGACTTTTGTATAAAGATGATGCGGTATGATGCAAGTGTGAAGAATACACTAAAATTTTAATATAACCAACATTTTATTTCACATCTATTCTATTCAGCCACAAGCCCACAACACATTGCAAGTATGATTCTCAAAGCTCATTTTTATATTTCAAAGCCTATCATTTTTATGAAAGTTCATTTGAGGTTTCTTGACGGGGTCATATTAGCTTGAAAATAAGAATGCATTTAATAATATAAGAATACAAACATGCGAGAAACAATCGATCAAATGTGACGATATTCAAATCAAGTAGCTAGTAAAACCTCGAAAACCAAAATATATTGGGTTAAATCATTATCAAATTCACTTTTTTTTTGTATTATTATGTTTTGTGGTAATTATATAAGATTTACATGAGGATAATTCACCTCCTTATGAAAATGTCCAGTTGCAAGAATTTATGTACTATAGTATACGTTCAAGTCCACTTGCAAGAATATTTGTAATAGAAAAAAGAAAGATGAGAAGTTTATTGATTTTAATTAGTCATTGTTGATTATTTATTAAGAAATATCAGTTCGATCATCTTTGAAGATACAAATGAAAACAAAGATGAATGAAAAGCACATGGAATGCGTGAGGACCATTTACTGGTGACTTATTTCTATCAACCCCTGTCAACGCCATTAAAAGTTAAAACCATTAAAGAACAATCCCCCATTAGAAATTTACTCTTAACCACCTCACAGGACCGTTTCCGAGGATTCAGGTACCCGGTGCGAGTCCAAAAAACGGGCCTCTATATATAATTTTTTTTTCAAAAATCAACGATAATTGAGATTAAATAAGTTAATAAACAGTACAAAACAAGAATATTGTTGCAAAATGATATCTTTCACATAACTAAATGAATCGTGACACTCTTCGTATTCTTGAAACAAAGTTGTTGATCAAAAATCTTCTCTTGTAGTTCTTTCTCAATAATCATCATTGTCAATTCATTAAGTCTTTCTTAAGACATTGTTGATCGTAATTAGCAATTGTTTTGAGCTTTATCCAATTGTTTATAAATTGAATTGGCCATTTATCTTATTAGGTTATAAATGGATCAAGACTATCCAATAAATTTGGACTTTTATCTACATATGACTTTATTTTAATTTTGTTTATAAAATATATATAATTTTTTTATATAAAAAATATATACAAAACAATTTGCAAATTTTGAGCCTCTCAAAAAAACGATCATGTGCGGTCGCATCTCCTGCACTCTGTAAAAGCCCCTCCTTGCCACCTAACATGTCAGTCACTAAGTCTATTAATAATACCGTAGTTACTCTTCTTTACAACATCAACAATTAATGTTATTTAATGAAATTCATAATAACTTTACATTTTTTTTAACGACAAATGTTAGTATCATCAAGTGGTTATAATGAAGTGTGGACTTGGGTTCTCCCTTTACGGATTTCAAACCTGAGGAAAGGAGAGGGTTTACGGATTCATCTGGTTCCCGTTTATCTGGTGGGTACTGTCTCACGTAGGCTGAGGAATCGATCTTGGCTACATCGCCTAGTTCTCGGTGGCTAGTACGCGAGATCATCTGCTATTAAAAAAAAAAAAAAGAAGTCGTTCAAGCTCGAGCATCGTATATTATAGACGGCTATACTCATTTACATTGTAAATACCTTTATATCTGCTTATCTTGGCGACCACGTAATTCTTAGAACCCATCTTTGACTTTATGTCCACCTATTCTTTCTTCGAAGAAAAAAACAAACCATAAATATCGCACCCCAAAGTCCTCATAAGTCCATACCTCATCACCACTCGTGAGTTATGAAGTACCAGTTACAAGTCACTACATGATTGAGTGAGTGGCGACCTCAAGAAGATCGAAAACCAGAACATCTCAACACTTAATTACTCGAAACAATTGGCATTCTCAGTCTCACATATTTGGTACGTTCTATAATTTTAAGATGAATTCTGCTACTGATTTCTTGTTAAACCCAATACTCTTACATGGATGTGTTGATTCCGTACAATTTGTGTTCTTCTTTTTCATATTAGTCTCTTGGGTTTGGAAAAGATTTAGGATTGATCCAACTTTGGTTCCAAAACAGAATTCTGGGTGTATGTTTCTCAAACCAACCCTGTTTTGTTCTGTTTTTCTTTCACTTTTCAATCTTGTTTTGTGTTTCTTGAACATTTTTTATTGGTATAGAAATGGTTGGACTGATGAAAAGATTGTAACCATTGTACATGTTGTTCTTGGAACACTAATTTGGTTATTCATTTCCGTGTATTTACAAACACTTGTTTCAAATTCCTTGACAGAATCTAGAAAATATCCATTTGTTTTAAAGGTATGGTGGGTGTTTTTCTTTTTCGTTTCTTGTTATTCGCTTGTGGTAGACTATATTTACTACAAAAGAACTCATAATTCAATTGCTATGTTCTTTGTGTCTGATTCTGTCTCTAGTTTCATGGGTTTGTTTCTTTGTTTCGTGGGATTGTCCCACAAAACAAATGAAGATTCTCAAAATCATAATCTTGAAGAACCCCTTTTGAATTCTAGTATTTCTAAAGATGAACTTGCATCAACTTATGAAAATGCAAGTTTCTTTAGCCTGCTTACATTTTCTTGGATGAATTCTATAATTGCTAAAGGCTACAAAAAGCCATTAGACCTTGAAGATGTCCCTCATCTTGCAAATATGGATAGTGTGAGTGAAGTATTTCCTGTTGTATTAAATAAAGTAGAGTCATTAAGCAATGGGGATAATCAAATCACTTCATTCGGTCTCACCAAAGCCTTATTGTACATTGTGTGGAAAGACGTAGTCATCACAGGATTGCTTGCTTTAGCATACGCGTTGTCTAGTTTTGTTGGTCCTTACCTCATAGACTCATTCGTTCAGTATCTAAATGGACACCGAGATTATGAAAAACAAGGTTTTGTTTTGGTGGCTACATTCTTTGTTTCAAAGACTATTGGTTGTTTAGCGCAACGACATTGGTGGTTCAAACTCCAGCAAGCTGGAATTAGGGCCAGGTCCGCCATTGTTGCCATGATTTACCAAAAGGGTTTGACCATTTCTGGTCAATCAAAGCAAGGGAATTCGAGTGGTGAAATCATAAACCTCATGTCTGTTGATGCTGAAAGGATAGGTGAATTTGGTTGGTATATGCATGATTTTTGGCTAGTACTCGTGCAAGTAGCCGTTGGTTTAGCACTGTTATATAAAAACTTAGGACTAGCCGCGATTGCTTCATTTGTTGCTACAGTTCTTGTGTTGTTAGCCAATCTTCCACTCGGGAATATACAAGAAAAGCTTCAAGATGACTTGATGAAATCCAAAGATAAAAGGATGAAATCAACATCTGAGATCTTGAGAAACATGAGGATTCTTAAACTTCAAGGTTGGGAGATGAAGTTTTTGTCGAAAATCATCAAACTTCGTGACGAAGAAGAAGGTGCACTGAAGAAATATATGTATACTTTGTCCTTGAATTCTTTCTTGTTTTGGGGTGCTCCAACTGTTGTAGCAGGGGTCACTTTTACTACTTGTTTGTTAGTCGGCATCCCACTTGAATCAGGAAAGGTACTTTCTACACTCGCAACGTTTAGAATACTTGAAGAGCCAATTTACAATCTTCCGGATTCGCTTTCTATGTTTTTCCAAACTAAAGTATCACTTGATCGCATCGCCACATTCCTTCGTTTTAAAGACATAGATTCTAATGCCATAAAGAAGGTTCCACAAGGCAGCTCTAACACCGCTATTGAGATCATAAATGGTTGTTTTTCATGGGATTCAAGTGAGTTTTCTAACAATACTTTGAAAGCTATAAACATTAGAGTGAATCAAGGGATGTTGGTTGCTGTGTGTGGGACAGTTGGATCAGGGAAGACGAGTTTACTCTCGTGTATCTTAGGAGAGATTTCAAAGATTTCAGGAAGTGTAAAGGTTGAGGGATCGAAGGCGTATGTAGCTCAATCTCCATGGATACAAAGTGGGAAGATTGAAGATAATATCTTGTTTGGTAAAGAGATGGATAGAGAAAGGTACGAAAAGGTTCTAGAAGCATGCTCTTTGAAGAAAGACCTTGAAGTTCTTTCGTTTGGTGATCAAACGGTTATTGGTGAGAGGGGAATAAATTTGAGTGGTGGTCAAAAGCAAAGAATTCAAATTGCAAGGGCTATTTATCAAGATGCTAATATTTATCTTTTTGATGATCCATTTAGTGCTGTTGATGCTCATACAGGAAGTCATCTTTTCAAGGTAAGTGATTTTTGGTTATGATTTTGTTCCAAGAACTTTTTGTTGTTATGAGCGTATATAAAATTATAATCACATAATTTGAATGTACATTTGTATTTTTTTCAAATAATAGGAATGCATCTTGCGATTTCTAGACTCGAAGACAGTGATTTACATCACACATCAAGTAGAGTTCTTACCCGCTGCAGATCTCATCCTGGTTAGCTAGCTATCTAAATCTTATATATTATGTACATGCATTGGGGCCAAAATGGCCAAACTCTAAATCTTGTATGTTCTTTGGATGAAAAAAATCATGGTTGCTTTGAAGTCAATATGTATCTTGAAATTTCATTGTTTCACATATGTAAAGGACAATTGTGCTAGATGCATGTCATCAACATTTCCATTAATTACATTCATCTTACTTGATATAACATCACAATTAGGTTTTGAGAGACGGAAAAATTACACAAGCTGGCAAGTACAACGACATTCTCAATTCAGGAAGTGACTTCATGGATCTTGTGGGTGCACACAAAGAAGCGTTATCAGCCATTGGTTCCATAACAACAAGTATTCAAGAACAAAATAATAGTTCCAAGAACACAAACACTAGTCAAAATGATAAAACAGACGGTATACCGGTCTCAAAATCACAACTCGTTCAAGACGAAGAGCGAGAAAAAGGAAGAGTTGGTTTCTTAGTCTACTGGAAATACATAACAACCGCTTACAATGGGGCACTAACACCATTGATAATATTGTCACAATTTCTATTCCAAACACTAGAAATTGGAAGCAATTACTGGATAGCTTGGGCATCCTCAATGACACCTAATGATCCAGCCCCGGTTAGAGGCTCAACACTAATCATTGTTTATGCAGCTTTAGCACTTGGATGTGCATTATGCATACTTGTAAGAGGCTTGCTTCTTGCAACATTTGCATATAAAGCCGCCACTATTATCTTCCACAAAATGCACTTGGCCATTTTTCGATCACCCATGTCTTTCTTTGACTCTACGCCAAGTGGACGCATACTAAACAGAGTAAGCAAATGATGTATATTTTTTTGTTCGAGAAACTGAAAACAGATTGACAATCACAAGACACGTTTAGATCATAAGAGCTCGATCTCTTAACTTTCATTAGCTTGAAAATTAGAGTTACAGTTTAGCCTCGCATATGCTCGAGTATTTACAAAACTTGGGAAAAAAGAAACAACTAGGTTACAATTAGGATTATAATTAACCTAGAATATTCCTAAACCTAGTTAATAAAATAACAATGTTACTGTCCGTTTAATATTTATAATAATTTGTTTTTTATATATATAGGCATCTACAGACCAAAGTGTGGTGGACATGCAAGTTCCTTATCAAGTTGGATCGTTTGTATTTGCAATTATTCAACTTCTTGGCATCATTGCAGTAATGTCACAGGCTGTTTGGCAGGTGATCATTATATTTATTCCGGTTGCAGGAATATGCATCTGGTTACAACAATATTACTTGCCTTCAGCACGAGAAATGGCACGATTAGTTGGAGTTTGTGAAGGTCCCGTGATACAGAACTTTGCTGAAACAATATCAGGATCAATGACCATTAGAAGTTTTGATCAAGAAACTAGATTTCAGAACATGAATCTGAAATTAAATGATGATTTATCAAGGCCAAAGTTTCATGCAGCAGCAGCTATGGAATGGTTAGGATTGCGTTTGGATATGTTGTCTTGCTTTACATTTGCTGCATTTTTAATTTTCTTGGTTTCTATACCAGAAGGAACAATTGATCCAAGTAAGTCGTTATTTCTTCACGCTATATTGTTTTAATCTATAATTAAGAATTAGTACTTGATTGACACGACATTCTGATATTATATTCTCAAGATATCGCGGGAGTGGCTGCTACTTATGGGCTTACTCTAAGCAATTTGCAAGGATGGATAATGTGGACCCTAACCAACCTTGAAAACAAAATTATTTCGGTTGAAAGAATATTTCAGTACTCTTCTATCGCGAGTGAACCTCCTCTCATTATAGAATCAAACAGGCCTGATGATCAATGGCCAAAACAAGGAGAAGTTAACATACGTCATTTGCAGGTATATAAATCATACACTTTTCTTGCATAACTGAACCAAACTGGACCGTTCAAAACGGTTTAGTATGTTTTTGGGATTATATCTAATGGATTCTTTAAAAAAAGGTCCGATATGCACAAAATATGCCACTTGTGTTGCGAGGCGTAACGTGCACTTTTAGTGGAGGGAAGAAAAGTGGGATTGTGGGAAGAACCGGTAGCGGAAAGTCAACTCTAATACAAACACTCTTTCGGCTTGTGGAGCCCACATCCGGAGAGATTTTGATAGATGGAATTAACATATCAACAATTGGACTCCATGATCTTCGTTCAAGATTGAACATTATTCCTCAAGATCCTACCATGTTTGAAGGAACTATTCGAAGCAACATGGATCCCCTTGAAGAGTATACGGATGATAATATTTGGGAGGTTGCTAAATTACAAAATTTTGTTACAGTTAATGCATTCAACAACATATATATAGTGCTATAATCTTAACAAAATTTGTTACTTCAGGCTCTCGACAAATGTCAGCTTGGAGACGAGGTGAGAAGTAAGGAAGGGAAGCTTGATTCACCAGGTTTTGTTCATAATCTTTGCATCCAACATTAAAATACCCAATTTAACACGTTACAATGTCATTTTGGTACGTAATAATAACTTATAAGTTTTGAAAAACAATGTTATAGTTAGTGAGAATGGAGAGAACTGGAGCGTGGGTCAAAGACAGCTGGTGTGTTTGGGGCGCGTGTTACTTAAAAAAACCAAAGTTTTAGTACTCGATGAAGCTACTGCATCAGTCGACACTGCAACTGATGGTATGATTCAACAAACGCTCGCGAAACACTTTACCGACTCAACCGTGATAATGATTGCGCATCGGATCACCTCTGTGCTCGATAGTGACATGGTTTTGGTTCTAGAACAAGGTTAGTTACTTAAGTAGTTGCACAAATTTGTTGTTGACAGTAGTTCCTCGATGTCGAGTCTATATTTTTTTAATTGTGCGTTTTGCTTTTTACGCAGGTCTGGTTGAGGAATATGACTCTCCAACAAAGTTGCTAGAAGATAATTCGTCTTCGTTTTCCAAACTCGTAGCTGAGTATAGTATGAGATCAAATCCAAGCATTTAAAACCTTGCAAGACCTGATAGAAGTAATTAGATTTCGTGTTTAATTTTGGTTTTAAAATGCACGCACTATGGTGGCCGTCTTCACGTAGCAAAAATAGTTTAGCTCGCAGTAACAAAATGTAATAGTAGAAGCACAGTTCTTATAAATTCAACTAAACAGCTTAACTAAAACATTTAAACAGTTGGTTAAGTTGTTACTAGTTGATGATGGGTATAAGTCCGGAATATATGAAATAAGATGAGCATGATGTGATATTGTTTTAATTGTTCTTCAAACATAATATTGATATCAGAGTAGTTTATTGCGTCGACACACACACCGACAGTGGGCGGATTTGTAATTTGTGATCTTGCGTAGACAAAAGATCCGAGACTAAAAGCACTCAACAACATATAGTGAATCGGGAAACATGTTTTGAAAGAAACCAATTAAGCATTTGATTAGTTTAAAATAAAAGGGTAACCCAATTTCGTCATTAACTATTATGTAGTTTTAATGTAACCGCCAAGCAATTTGAGAAGAAACAACATTAATCTCTCAAGTTGTCATATGGAGCACAAAGTGTTCCTTGAAACATTTTAGGATGCAATATTATGAGTGAAGCTCACAACCACTTGTATAAATGAAAGAAGTAAATTTCATATAGCATGGTCAAATCAACAAATGTAGGACACACTATCAGCCTATCCTCTTATTTTCATCACAAGTATTATAGAGCAAGTTTTAGAAATACTATGGGGTAATTTCGTTGTTTAGTTATATAATAATTATTTTTCACTATAGTCGCTTGATCTTGTTTGGGCTTTAGCAGGTCCGCCCTTGCTTACCGGACTTTGTTTAATCTCATGGATAAAAAGCATATATATTTTCATTGGTAGAAGAAAAAAGACCTGACTCATTTGAGCTGTTGTAGGTGAACGAACAATTTTGGTCACATTGGTGGATAGAGAAGACAGATCATGAAGATGACTGAGAATTGTACATGGTCGTGTTGGTTGAAAAATATGTTCACTCATGGCAAGATGAAATGGATTCCCGTAAAAGTAGATTTCTTGGGTTGGAGGGAGGTTGACCAAGGTGAATCTAGCCAATAGGAATATTGATGTGGGTAGTACAATATGCTGTTAATGTGGGGTTGCCCTTGAAACAACATATCGTCAATTTGTATTATGTCATACGTCAATGGAGGTGTGGAAAAAGGTACGGATATGGGTCGATCAGGATAGCGACAAAAGGGGACGATCGGCCATGGATCTGCTTAACACAATGAAGGATGTCCAAAAATGTAAAACTTGCAAAGATCTAAACCAGATAATCTTGTTAACAACATTTGGTGCCATATGAAGGCAAGAAATGAGCATACTCTCAATAACAACACGAAGGGTCCCGATATAACTATGGAGATAGTTTCGAATTTCTTTCTTTGGATTCGGGGTAGGACAAAATAAAACTCAATAATAGAATGGGAGAAGTGGTGTTATTCTGATTTGGCTTTCTTGATGTAATTATTCTACCTAATGTTTTCTAGCTCCTGGCTAGGGGTGTCCAAAATACCCGAACCCAGTTAACCCGACCCGACCCGATTAAGCTAATTAGGGTCTGGTTAATCGGGTCAACATATGTTAGTTAATAGTATTCGGGTCAACCCGACTAACCCGAAGTACTAATGGGGTCGGGTCTCGGTTTATATATTTAAATTTATTCGGGTACTCGAATAACCCGATTAAGCCTTTTTTTTAATTAAAATAACATAATAGTTATTATATTCTTGGTTAATGTTTGGTATGACTCTAAACTTCAAAATTACATGATTTGAATTTTTAGTAAGCTTTTACATGGAGTAATGTCACTTGACTTTTTGATGTTGAATTTGTGTGAAGTTTAAATTCCATTATTTTTTATGTCATCTGACTTTTTAAACTTTGTATGCATTATGAGTTTGACTCCATATTTGACGAAATAAAATCCATTTTTGATGATGCCATCTGACATTTTAATCTTTGTAATTGTATCGAAACTTGATTAAGGTGGTTACGCGTGTTACAAATTGGTACAACTCACTATTGTTTTTAACTTTTTTCTGTTCCAACCCAATTAACCCGGCTTGCCCAACCCGACTAACATGTGACCTGACTAACTCGAACATTATACGGGTCGGGTTGCGGGTCATTAATTTTTTTTTTAAAACCCGATTAACCCGAAACCCTACAGGTTGACCCGATGAACACCCTACTCCTAGCTAGCTATGATAGAATAATAGCTTTTGCTGCTATAAATAAAGCAACTCGTTATTGGTTCATTAGGCAATCTTTACTAATAAAAAACATATCAATATCTATTCGAATAATAAATCAATGGGCATATGAGCATATGTCTTAATACTATCAAAGTAATTGTTAAAGTGTTCTTTTCTAAAATATCTAAGGGCTCGAGTTATATAAAAACTAATAATTATACAAAAAGCGAAAAAAAATAAAATTATCAATGTACTACTTTGAATGTTTACCTAGGTTAAATGTTTTTACCTAGTTAAATGTTTACCTAGGTTACTAGTTATGCCTTTTCCATTAGACTATGCGGTATACGGAGCTGTGGCTTGAGTGGCATGACACGTAGGAGAGAGAGTGGGTAAATGTGACGCCCCAAACTCTATGGGCTAGCCACGTCATCGGATTTACTCAAAACACAAGGTTTTAAACAGAATTGCACAGCAGCGGAAATAAAAACTCAAATATA
>WOUH02045401.1:0-11791 GCA_009936405.2 Stevia rebaudiana
CGTAGCTTTTAACGTTATTTTCACAAAAATAAGTAAAATAACGTTAAAATTAGTGCAATTTTAATTTTGCCACTCGATGGCCCACACATATATACATTATATGCGCGCACCGCACACGGGGCGTGAAAGCTATCTATAAGTCTCTTTATCAATTGTTTCAACTTCAAGAAATGAGTTACAAGGCGCAACTTGTATAGGGTTAGAAGGAGCGACTGCTCTTGCTCTTTTTTTTTAACAAGTTTTGTATATTTTTCACCTTAGTAGTTTAATGTTTTTTATATTTGTTGATTTTGCACATACTTAAATAAATTTACATATATTATATTTTCCCCACTGTAATATTTTTTACACTTGTTAAAAAAACCATGCTGTCAAATAAACCCGAGTGGATAAAGGACCGATAGTTACATGCTAAGTACGTAAAACAATGTGTGAAACCATTAATGGACTAAGATAATTATCCCAATTGGGTAATTCAAAGATAGAGGCATGGCCGCAATGCAAAAAAAAAGCCCATCCCACTCTTTGTTTTTAATCGTGAATTTTAATCGTGAAACATTAATAGAAAATAGATTAGTGACCATCGCTTCTGTCCAACCATCTCATTCTTTACATTTATGTCTTTGTTAGTAAAAAAGTGTATTATTTTTATTTTATAAATGTAAATGTAGAGTTTTAATTAGTTCACCCGAATCACCAACACAAAACATAGCGATAGAAAAAAATTTATAAGTTTGATGGCTTTTGGTCCTGCTTCTTTATTTTTATTTTTTATTTTTCTATTACTAAATGTGTTCATTTTTTCAGGAAATTTTTTTTTGTGTTTGTTAGACTTCAACTAGGAATTAACCCGCCGCGCGTTGCCGCAGCAAACTGACATGTACCGAACTAAAAGAGAAATTTAGGGGAAGCAAATTTAAAATAAAAGCATCGATTGATGAAAATATAGAACATGTCATAATTTCCTTACTTATCCACCAACGTAACTCAAAATAATCAAGCCAATGTGAAGTTTTATATACATCCAAAAGAAAACAAAAACAAAATAATCAAGCCAATGTGAAGTTTTAAATACATCCAAAAGATAACAAAAGGCTGACCAAGTTATATATACTTCCTTTTGCATCCAATCTTCAAGTTGAATATGCTTCCTTTTTTGACATATTTGTTGCAATGTTGCCCATCTACTTTCGTGGAAGAAACCGAGTGCAAATAATAAATTTGCACTACGGTTATTGAAAAAGACAAATCATAAAAAAGTGATATAGAATCTATAGATGCATACAAAGTATAAAGTATAAACCTTCGTTGATGTAACGTTACGACAGTGTGGATGAACATAACGCTATGGTGGAATCACACTTGTGTGTTTTGGTTTGCTAGTTAAGTAAATACATATTGAAAAACTTAGGATATTTGGTTATGGTGTTCAAACTCTATTCACGTTACTATATGCATTCTTTATAGGAGAGACGTTGAAAAATCTAAGATCTTTAAAGAAGTTAGTGTTCACATTAGATATTTACAATTGGATTAGACTTTGACAGCTGGATTAGATCAGATAAGAGAATGCTGATAAGTGTAGCCCCCAAAATTTAGCCCCTGTAGAATTTGAGACAAATACATGATTTTCAAATTATCTAAGTGTATGTCAATTACTTTTAGAGTATTCAAATTATAAAAATAACAGCAAAAGCAAACCCATAAAACAGGTCATTGTCGGGATTTTGTTTATAATATAATTCATCCATGCTTGTTCTAGTCTTCAATGAATTAATTATGTCATGCACATTTCATCGAACTACAAAATGGCCACATAAGAAATAATCATCAACAGATACAGACATAAACCCAACATATGATATAGGGGCTCTCAAACGATAATAACAAAAATAAATGCAAGAATCGATTTCAACCGAAAAGTTAAGTAAGACGATTCATGAATGCCACAAACCTTACAATTATGATCCTCAATTCACCAATTTCCCCGTTGAATTTCGCTGTCATAAAACGCCTAATTTCCTCGTTTCCAGTATCCATACTGCAGAATAAGAAACCCTAGAAAATCAATTACAGAGAAGCTAGACTATCAACCAGACAACGAAGTAATCGATTTATCAAAATTACCAAAGAAGGAGACGAACAATCAAGTGCTGAATTGAAAGAAGGAAGAAAAACACGTCTTATGATTACCAAAAGAAAACAAAAAACGTGGCGATCAGGAGATGACAACTCATATGATAGAGCGAGCACGTGGCAATCGAACAAACCACAGATATCTCTGAAGGCTACGGTTCAGAAAACAGATCCACAACCAACTAATCTACAGAAAAACTATGTAATAAGCTAAATATATAACTGATAAATGAGAGTTACTGTTCACCTTAACTCATTTTTAGTATATAGAGTAATACTTGATTGTTTCAGTTTCATGGATTCTGGTTTCAAACCCCCAAAATCTCGTCTTTCCCAAATAGCGATCCATTTGTCACCACCGGTCAACTGCCACTGCCAATGACGAATTCATGAACCAAAGTTGGCTTTGAATCTCGAGCCTTCATATCCGATTATTTCATGCCGGTCCCCCTATTTTCAATTTACAGTTTTAGAGATAAATCAAGACGACGTGTAAGGGTTCTTAATTAGTTAAATTCATGGTCATTTAAGCAAGATGAGATGGTGAATGGGTGTTCGTTTCTTCTCTTACTCATAAAAGAAATCATTTCTCGCCTCAATTTGACCTAATTGACATGTTATCTTCCCCCATTTTATTATGATCTTAGCTGGTATTTGTTAGTAATTATTTATTATTTGTTTTGTTTTGTTTTAGGTTTACGCTAATTGCGTCATATCCTTAATCCTGGTAGATGTCAACTTAAAAGCTCATATTCATATAAAAACTTTCTTCATAGTTGTTGTGATGACTCTAAAGTCTAAACTTACGGATTTGCACCCCATTAAGCAAATTATGCTTTGTGGTTAAGTATGAGTCAAATGAGCGCGATCCATGTGACTATGGTTCAAGCAGTAGAGAGCATCAATAGGTTTTTAGTGAGTTTAACAAGTTCAGTAGGTTTCACTGTGGGAGGATTCAACTTGGTTAAGTTGTTAATTTAGGTAGTAATGGCAAGAAAAAGGTGCTAATTTTGACGAGTGACACTCAAGTAATGAGTCTTTTTTAAGTTGGTATAATCAGATTGAGTATGTGTTTTGACTATTTTCAGGTTACCAGTGGCAGCATCCAATGTTATCAATGGTGGATTTGTGATATGCTACTGGATGGTTAATTGGTTATTGAAAATTAGTTGCAATTCCTCAATCAGCTTTTACAGAGAAAAGGTAATTGCTTTAAAAGCACTTTTTGGCATTGATTTTCTTGGATGGATACACTATGTCCATATTTTTTGAAATGTTTCAAGTTAAACAAAATTATATATTTTTTAAATAATACTAACCAGATTATACTGGTTTTTCTTGTTTAAACGTAAAAATACAAGAAAGAAATATAGGACGAAATAGTTGAAGTCACCCAAAGTGTACTTTTAATGCATATAATCTTGTTAATCATTTTATTCAACAAATGTGATTACTACTGAAGTATATTTACTACTTCAAGCTTTTGAATTTTTTCCCTACAAAAAAATGTATCACGGTATGTATGTTTTTGCATTTTTAATTCAATCTTGTCATTACTAATTTCTATATCTTTTACTACAAGAAAATTTGATTTTGGTTTCTCTCTTTAGAGATTTCTCTAATGGAAGATCACCTTGTTTAACGATGAAGGTAAGTTATCTCTTCCTTGTGTGTCTATGCGAATTGTTTTGTGACTAATTACTTTTAATAGTTTTAGTAACATAACAAAAGTTGAGTTAATTAATAGTTCATCATTAAACTTTTAATAACATGTTTTGTTAACTTTAGTGCAAACCTTGAAAAAACAGTCAACAAATGCAAGAACAAGACGAATTGAATATCTTTATATCTTAGAAACACAAAACATTAGCTAAGGATGAAACGTCAAGGAAAGATTAGCTAGTAGTATCCGTCATAGGTCTATGTACCAAACATGCAAATGATATTATTGGAGAGTATGCTATCGAATTTGACACATGCTGTTTTGTTGTTTCTATCTTTCGTTTGTGTATTAAATTATTTTGTAATAATAAAGTTATCTTCATTCGAAAATTGAATTTTAGTAATGAATATTGCGAACGGGATTTAACTAACCTATCAACTTGTCAAACCATTAGAAAGACTCGTAAAAACGTGGATGTCAATAAGTAATAGTTCATATTTGTATCTTCCGTCACAATTAAGGGGTTATTTTCTATTGCTTTGATGTGTAATATTTTATGAACTCATCAACCTACCCTTAACCCCTACAAGTAAGTTTTATGTTGTTATCAAACTTTAAACTTGACATTTATTAGAATTTCATTGAACTCAAACACTGTGGTATAAATCGTTTTGTTTTACAGTAGTAAAACCGTAAGAAACTCAAAGTCAGCTTTTTATAAGTTACGTTTTACACCTATAAATATTGGTTTTTAGGAAGACAATACACTGCATGAATGGAAATGAAATCCATAATTTCTATTTTGTTCATCCTCCAAGAAATCATCATTTGTGTTAATCTTGTCATAGCTGATGAAACCCCACAGAGGGAAAGACATGTATGTAGAGGTGAAGATTTCAAAAGCGACACCATCCAAAAAAACAGAGATTATGCATTGGATATAATCATGAAGTCGGTTAAGAATTCAAGCTACAATGGGTTTTACCATAGCCAAGCTGGCGACAACCCTGAAGAGCAGGTTAGCGCCAGCTTGTTTTGTCCACCCAATATCCCTGGGGAAATTTGCAAGTGTTGTTTCAGGAACTTGGTCCCGTATCTCCTAAAGAAATGCCCTAGACAAAATGAAGGTGTGGCGTGGGACAGCTACTTTTTTTTAGACTGTATGGTGCGTTACTCTACAGGTCGTAAAATTCTGTCAGTGCTTGATGATTGGGCTTGGTACCATCACCCGGACCCAAATAATGTTAAATCTATTGAACTTGTGAAAACAATGGATGGTTTAGTAAGTAAGTTAAAGGAGCAAGCCGCTGAAGGTGATGACGTTCGAAAATACGCTTCAGGAACGGTGAATTATGAGGGGGATGAACACGCTCTCTATGCGTCTGTTCAATGTACTCCCGATCTATCAAAGGAGGATTGTATTAAATGTTTATCCAAAGCAACTATAGAGATCCATAATTGTTGTACCGAAAAACCACTCTTTTCTGGTAGGGTTATGTCTACCAATTGTCATGTAAGATACTCACATTTAGATATTCTCACTGTTCCTCTGTTGGATCCTGAGGCCTGTGGTTAAACTGATGCTTGGATTTGAGGTTACAGGGTGATTATCGCACTGAATAAATTAATTTTGTGTGTTTTGTTTTATTTATATTAAATTAATACCAGAGTTGATGTTTATTGTGGTAACCAAATTCATGGAATGATGACATTATAGATTGAAATGCCTTAATCAAAAGAGAATACTCTAAGAAAGTTTTCCTTCACTCTCATTAATTGCCTAACTTTCTACACACATGTTCTCAAATTCCTAACTTTGGGCGTGAAGGGTGTAGACATTTCACATGGGTTCATGTTTTCGTTTACGCATGAATTCTTCCACAACTCATCTTGCACCACATCACATTCTTTGGAACATGAGAGATAAATAAAATCAACGGTTAAAAGGACATTAATACCCCTCAAACAACCTCAACCACTCGGCTTCAATTTAGACTACTCGTTTAATTATGTAGCAATTTATCAACCAATCACATTGAGTTGAGTTATTTGGTTATCTCAATTAAACATGGTTATAATGTGTTCCAATCCCTGTGTGTGTATCATGTATGCATATATATATATATATATATATATATATATATATATATGTGTGTGTACAAGCAAGTGAGCAACTTGTGCAGAACCATGGGTACATCCTACTGGGTTCGCATGACCTCATTGGTTTACTCCTGTTACGTGTAATGTATGCTAGAAATTTTGACATGACCCCGTCTAATTTAAAGAATTGACCCCGCCATAGATTTGTGAACCGAACATGCATTTGAATATGTTATATACCGAATTTGAACCTTTTTTTTTTGAAGGGCATTGAATTTGAATGTGGTATTTTGTTATTGTTAGTAACTTGTTATAGGCTTCGTTTGAATTCTTTGTCATAGTTAGAAACTAATTAGATGTATATAATTATTCCAAAATGCACTTTAGTGCTAATATTACCAACAGGCAACAGGATTCAACCATCCAGAAAATATGTCCAAGCTGGCATCAGGGTCAATTTATATCTCCCGTTACATTTAAGGAATTATTGTAAATTTTTGTCAAAGCTTTGATATATTATAGACTCGTCAACCTAGCCCTAGTCCCTAAAAGTAAGTGTTAAGTTTAACGTAACATATATTAGAACATCAAAGTACTCAAACTCTCTTATATAACACGTTTTCTGTTATAGCGATCAACAATTAAAGCCTTATGAAACTCAAAGTCAAATTTTCCTAAAAGTTACGTTTTGCACTTACAAATTTTGGTTTATAAGAAATCATATTATAGCAAATTAAATACCATGCGTAAATGGAAATGAAATCCATAATTTCATCCGTGTTCATTCTTCAAGCAATTATCAATGGTGTTAATCTCATCATAGCCGAAACGCCTGAGATGGAAAGACACCTATGCAGAGGTGATGATTTCAAAAGTAACGTCATCCAAAAAAACCGAGATTCTGCAATAAATAATATCTTGGAGTTGTTTAAGAATTCAAGCTACCATGGTTTCTATCATAGTCAAGCTGGTGACAAACCTGAAGAGCAAGTTAGCGCAAGCGTGCTTTGTCCCCCCAATGTCCATGCGGGTCTTTGCAAGTGTTGCGTCGAGAACTTGGTACCGTATCTCCTAAAGAAATGCCCTAAACAAAGTGAAGGTATCGCGTGGGATAGCTATCCATATTTAGTTTGTATGGTGCGCTACACCACAGGTCGTAAAATTCTCTCAGTGCTTGATGACTGGGCTTGGTACTATTTTGGGGACGAGAATAATGTGAAAGCTGTGGAGTTAGAGAAGACTATGGATAGTCAAGCAAGCAAATTAAAGGAGCAAGCAGCCGAAGGTGATGCTCTTCGAAAATATGCATCTGGAACTGTAACTTATGAGGGGGATGAACACGCTTTGTACGTATCTGTGCAGTGTACTCCTGATCTTTCAAAAGAGGATTGCATTAAATGTTTATCAAAGGCGAGTGTTGAGATTCGTACTTGTTGTACCACAAAACCACTGTTTTCTGGAAGAGTTATGTCTACTAATTGTTTTGTATGGTACTCACATGCAAGTTTTCTTGATCCTCCTTCTAAGTTCGATACCAAATTATGTGGTTGAATTTGATCTTTGAATTTGAGTTTACAAAGTGGTTATTGGACATGAGATGAAAAAATTAATGTGATGTGTTTTTTTTATATTATTTATATTAAGTTAATCATGTTAGAGCGTGATATTTATTATGAAATCGGGTCTAATTCATGTAATGACGACATTGAATAGAAAATGACTATCGAGTATATTGGAATTCCTAAAACAAAAGAGATCACTCTTTTAGATAGAAGGTTGATAGATTTCTAAGATAGAATCAATGCATCAAACATTGTTATATAACACATTTTTAAATAACATAAAAATCTAGAATTAAGCTACATGACTATGTAAATATGTTAAAGTCAAGTTCAAGCTCATTTGTTCTTGTCTGGTTGGTCTAAATACAAGTTTTTCGTCTCTTATCCCATCCATCTTCTATCATTCCATATGACTTAAGAAAATCTCGAACTTGGGTTCAACAACAACAAAATGCAACATCTACCAACAAAGCAAAAGGCATTTTAACACATAACATATGTTAAAATCTTTCTATCATCTACACCCGCTTTCCTTCACCTACTTCTGTTTGTTACTGTAAGGATTTTTTCTTTACCTGCAACAAGATCGGGTCAAAACATGTTCTCTTTTCTATACGGGTAGAAACGAGTCGGTTGGATTCATCCAAAAATACAATCAAATCACTGAGGGTTCAAATCAAGATCACCTTAAAGATTGCAGATTCCGCGAGCGCAAAGAAAAGGCCACTCACGATTACGAACGCAGGTGGATCGCGACGAACAATTGCGAACATGACACCAGCACCAAACCCGGCAACCATTCTGCATTACATACGTATGTACGTACATACATGCACGATTAGTCGATTACCAAACAAACTCCATGTGAAAACAAGTAAATAATCAGAATCTTTACATGAACACAATATTAGATCATAACTTTAGCTCGAATGAAAACCGTTGCAATATAATGCACAAGCCATGGTATATATACTTATAATACTTGGTAACAACACAACCCACTAATTAAACACACACACACACAAAAAAAAAAAAAAAAAAAAAAAAAAAAACCAATTAAGAACTCGATCCATAATGGGCTGCTGGGCCGAGCCTAATGGGCTCAAGTGGGTCGGACAAAACTAAGGTTATCGTGCCACAAAATGAACATGTAAATGTGAAATATTATAATCATAAAACAGGATTAAGATTACCTGGTTT
This sequence comes from Stevia rebaudiana, assembly GCA_009936405.2. NCBI lineage: Eukaryota > Viridiplantae > Streptophyta > Magnoliopsida > Asterales > Asteraceae > Stevia > Stevia rebaudiana. The sequence goes on from WOUH02045401.1 coordinate 8,662, forward strand.
GAACATCTACCTTTCCTTGTAATTTTTTCATCACATGCGTTATACCACCGATCAAAACACCCATATTACGTGCATTAATCATGCTTCTTCTTGGAGAGTAACCTTTAGATACAACAAAATAGTTCTCAAAAACATGTTTTGTAAACAGAGCATATAGTGACATATGATCAGGATGCAGCAATTTCACAAACCTTGAAGGGTTTCGACGACGATGATGGCTGCTTCAACTGCTAATGGCGGTTTGGCGAACCAGTTCTTCAAGTTTGCCTCCATCGTTTTGACCAAATTGGTGATTTGCTTATTGAAATGCTTTTCTTACCGTTGGCCAGATTCGGTTTCTGCTGTTTAAAACTAATTTGAGAAACCCTAACTCAATCTTGATAGATGATACCGAAGTTAAAATGAAACGTAAATGAAGATTTACCTTGCAATGCAGCGCTTGATTAACAGGGATTTTGAAAACAAATCAGCGTAAAATTAAGAAATCAAACTTAAGTAAATGAAATAGAAATCAATTTAGACGCTTGTCTAACAAGGCTGTTGATGGAGGGTATATAATTATTAGACTTTTTTTTTCATGTATGCTCGTGGCTGAATATAAATATAAATATTGATACGTCTAGTATCTTCCGCATTGGAGTCCCTACCCTAGAACGGAGGTGGAAGGGATGCCAAATTTGGTTGGAATGTCTGCCCTCCGGGTTGAACATGAAAAGAGTCGTGAACTGGAGGCTGGTGTACGAGAGACGGTTATCCTCGTGAAAGCCTATGTGTTATCAACTAGGGGAAGGGTGATTGGTGCTTCAAAGCCTCCCATTATATTTTAAAAGGTTCTTATGGGGACATTCATTAGGTCAATTGGGAGGGATTTGGCAAAATATTGTATCAGTGGTCAACAATCTATCGTTGGTGGTCTCAATGTTCGGGAATTCTTTAAGGGTATTATCGGCGACGGGCCCAGATAAAGTTTTGGTTGGACCCGTGAATCGGTAATGTTCCTTTAATGTATTGTTTTCCTAACCTGTTTTGCCTTGAGGATGTTAATGATTGTTGTGTGCAAGACATAATCGACGGGAATGGGCTTTGGCTTTGGAGGAATGACCCTTCAACGAAAAGACGAGTTAAGGGAACAAGGTGATTTGGCGAACAGGTTGTAGTGTGTGGTGCTTTCTGAGAGGAAGGACGGTTGGAAGTGGATCGGGATAACTCAGGTTGTTTTAGTGTTGAGGCGGTGAGAGATCTCCTTCGGAGAAGTGAAGATTTTAGTGACAATATATGTGATAGATTGGTGCAAGTCAGTGCTAATCAAATGCAACGTGTTCGCTTGGAGAGCGCAGTGAATCAGATCCCGACGATCGACGCCCTCTCTAGGAGAGGTGTTATTGTTAGTGACGTTATGTGCTCGTTATGTAGTGAGGTATTAAGGTTGAGGAATAAGTGGAGCACTTGTTTACGACAAGCAGTTCGGCTATAGATATTTGGTCTAAAAGCAGCTCGTGGTGCCAGATCTCTAATTTCTTTGCCTTTTCTGTTAGATATCTCCTGGATATCTCATCTCATTGCCAGAAAGGGGCGACTGATAAATTGGCGACTCATGGTATCATCATTACATCTTGCTGGTGTCCGTGGAAGGCTAGGAGCCTAGGAACGAGCAAAGGTGTTTTGGGAAGCAAGCCAAGGATCTGTTTAACGAAATTAGATCGTTGAGTTTTTTGTGGTTTAAACATCGGTCAAAGTTCAAAATGATCAAATGGCCAGATTGTCGTAAATTTGTATTTATGTAATTTCCTTTGTTGTTTGGTTCCCTAGCCCGGTTTTCGAGTTTGGTTGCTTCTAATGAAGTTGATGGTTTGGTTGTTTATAATGAAGTTGATATTTTAAAAAAAAATCAAACCCCAAATTCTCCAATTGTAGAGACAGCTCAACGATTCTTTAATGAAGGGTTTCAGAATGAATTTATAAACTCAGAAGCCCCTATAAGTGTTCATCAGTCGACATTGCCGGACGTTGTCGACCAAAACCTGCAAACTTTGGGTGTACGACTAACGACGGTAATGTTTATTCGTCGAATGTTTCCTGTCGATTTAATTTAAAAAGATTGTTGTTTAAAATAATAATTATAATTAATACATTTTATTCGTTTAAATACATTAACAAGGTTTAATATGAACATTGTGATATTTCTAGTGATTTCTTTTCTGTTTTTAATTGCGTGTTTAAGTCACTATGAAATAATCTAGTATTAATGCATCTTCGAGACGAGGCCCATTCTAGAATACTCTCACATTCATATTTGACTCGAACTTTTCGTTTTATCAATAGCTAACATGCTTAAAGGTTAATGTATTTGTGGTATTTCAATTTCGCATAACACATAATGAATCCTCGTTTTTTTTTTTTTTTTTGAAAGATCAATATCATAAACAAACACCGAAACCTGAAGACCAGGCCGGAAAGCAAAACAAACAGTTACAGATTTACAAATTTACACCAATTAGACCATTGAACCGACTTGTTATTAGATCTACTCTTGTGCCACAAAAAACCTAAGGATCTGATCTCACTGAACACTTTATCGACCTTAGCATGTTTGCCGGAGAATTTGAGTTCGTTCCTAGCCTTACAAATACACCAACAGGAGATGATTACCACCCCATAAATAGCACACTTCTCGACATAACTTTTTCCACTATGTGTATGAATCTCGAGGAGGTCGCTTATGGAGAAGGCGAAGATAGTTGGAATGCGGCACCAAGAGCTAATTTTCTGCCAAATCACTGTCGCAAACCAACAAGCCGTAAACAGATGAACCGCAGATTCCTCTGATTCATTGCAAAGCGGACAATAATTGTCTCCGATTAAGATGCCACGCTTGCCCAGAGCCTTCATCGTGGGGATACGATTCATCTCCGCTCTCCACATAAAAATTCTACATTTACTTGGAACCCATTTGCATATTTCTATGACGTATCTGCTACTGAAATCGGCAGATCCGAGCAGCATCTTCTTCACCCCCGCCACACTGAAAGATCCATCCCCATTACCGTTCCATATCCATCCATCCCGCCTGTCCGACAAAGAAACAGAATCCATCAGTATCTGCAACGACGCCAGCTCTTGGATCTCCTCC
>WOUH02045412.1:0-11789 GCA_009936405.2 Stevia rebaudiana
TAGTTGACACTTAGGATTTGGTAATCGTGTTACAAACGAATATAAAAGATTGTTCTCTTTTACTACTTTAATCAAACGAAATTATCAGGGATCATGTCTATATGATTCTCAATCAAGATTTATCATACTAGTAATTAATTTTGAACCCGGAAGTGGTTGCCTTTCTTTAAACTGATTAAAATCCAATTAAAATCTTTTGTTTATGCAATTGTTTTCTCAACCCAAATCACAAATCAAGTTTACGTTTTTTTGGTAATTTAGTTAATTAGATAAATAACTACTACTTTCCAAAGGTTCCCTGTGGATACGATACTCTACTTACCCTAGAATCAATATTGGTGTTAAGTTTGTTCTTTTATATTGTTTTTGATGGACCGTCGACACCTCGATCAAAATGGCGCCGTTGCCGGGGAGTTTTGAGCCTTTTGCATATTATTTTTTGTTTGTTTTGAGTGACAACCAATGTGTTCACTATTTTAGAACTTGTGTGGCAATACATGTCTATGGGACTTGCATAAAAGTGATACAGGCATTAGGATCAACCCTTTGTTTTTATCATTATCATCTGGGAGCATTTTCACTTGGGAGGATCTGCAACAACAATTTTTGGATGAATATTACACTCCTCAATGGACAAGTGATGCTCGGATTGCCATTAGATCTTTTCAACAACAATCCGGGGAATTATTTCATGATGCTTTCAAAAGATTCAAGCAGTTATATAAAAATTGTCCACATCATGGAATTCCACAATGGGAATTGATTACCGATTTCTCTGACGGGTTATCACAAGAAGACATGAGGGATGTAAATTCAACTACCGGTGGAACATTTTTGTCAAATCCTATTGATATGGATTGGGCTTTTCTAGAAACTATGGAAGCTAACTCAAAGCGCCAAGCTCAATCAAACAGGAGAAAGAAATATGTTGTGGTAAAGTCAACAAGCACAGGTGCTGCAAGAGATCGAATGGAAGAACTAGAGAGGGAGAATCAAGCATTAGTGAAGCAGTTGGCTAGTTTAAAGACAACAGGTGGTAAAAATACTAGTGAGACACATGTCTACCAAGTTTGTGAAAGTTGTGGTGAGTTAGGACATGTGTTGGTGAATTGTCCTGGTGCTAAAGAGGTGAACCAAGTGTATGGGGATACGAAGCAATATGATATGAATTCCAATACATATCATCCAGGTTTAAGGAACCACCCAAATTTTAGATACGGTAATGCTTCTAATCAGTCTAATCCTAATTTTCAGGTACCAAATCAAGGAGCTCAACAGTATCCAGCAAGGCAATCTAGCTACAATCAAGGATACAACCAAGGTGGTAATAACCGAGGATATAATAGGAGCTACCAAAATCATGACCAAGGTGGATCCTCGGCCAATTCAGATCCTTCCCTAAATGAATTAATGGATATCTTGAAGGAAATCAAGAAGGAGACTAAGGAGATCAAGCAAGACAATCAAGTACGTGATAAATCATATGAAGCTTTGAGCATGCAAGTAGGACAGTTGGCACAAGATGTCAATGATCTCAAAAGAGATCCAGGAAAGTTACCGAGTGACACAACAATAAATCCTTCGCATCAAAGTTCTAGTTCAAAGAATGTGAGTAATGTGCATATCAGTGCAGTGACCAACCATCATGACAACGAAGAGAATGCCATAGAGGGAGAAAATGATACAGGAGCACCTCTCATCCCTATTCAAATTGGGGAATTCAAGACTAACAAGGCGTTGTTGGATTATGGGGCCTGTGTGAGCATACTCCCAGGAAGTGTGTATGACCAGTTTGATTTGGGTCCTTTACAAGAGGATAGTACTACCGTGGTGTTAGCAGATTATTCATGTAAACGTCCTCGAGGTATGTTAAAGGGAGTAGCAGTGCGGGTAGGAGAATTTTACTACCTGAGGATTTCTTGGTGCTTGATTATGCACCATCAAAGGAGGAACCACGAGTTATCTTGGGTAGACCGTTTCTGGCAACAGCAAATGCTCAAATCAACTGTAGAAATAACACGGTTAGCATGACCTTTGGAACACGTAAGTTGAACTTAGATATCTTGTCAAATTCATTTACTTATTTCATTGAAAATTCATCTTTTATGACAGGTATTACTAACAAGTGTCCTCCTCGTTACAATGTAACTCGGGGGGAACCCAAAGAGAAAGGTCTCGTGTTTGACAGGTCACAGGTAAAGGAGGACAATGAAGTGGTGAATGAAGAAGAAATAGTTGAAGAATCAGTTGTTCAGAAGGAGAAGCCACCATGTATGCCTAAGGCGGAAAGCGTAAAAAGTCACACCAAACCGGAGAAGAAACCATCGCATGCATCGGATGGATCAAAGAAACCACTCGAACATGTCAAGCATTCATATGACACGGGAGATTTTGCTTAGATGAGAGAATAAGAGGAAGTTGCACGATTGGATGCAATAAGAAATGGAATGATAACAACCGACCCGACCCGGTAAGGAAGCGTTTGAGAGTAAGTTTGCCTTCCAACCAACAGTAGGGTTTGGGGAGGGCGGGATATATAGAGACAGACCTTACCCTTATCCCAGAGAGATAAAGAGGCTCCTCCAAAAAGACCCCCGGCTCGAATTTTTGTAAAAAAAAATTGTATACGAATTAAATTTTTATATATATGACATCTTATTATACGACATATTATTCGTCAAAAAAAATTTATACGAATTAATGATCATCTACGTATATATACGACATCTTATTAGACGACATATTTATTACTTTATTGAGTTAAGAGCATGTAGAAGTCGATTGGCAACCAAAAAGCAAATACATGATACGATAGGCGACATGTTATAATGGAATAAGAGCTACTTCTATGATGTTCGGGATGGTGGTGCACCTTATCTAATGTGATGAGTCCCCAGGGGGTGTTCAATGGAACACCTTTGGTGAATCTCACATCAGAGAAGGGATGGTGGGGCAAACCTCATCGGCCTGAAGTGAGGCTAGCAAAAGTAAAAACTGTGGAATGAGTACAACACATGGTTTAACAACGTTTGGAAAAGATTTCATAGAGGTGTTGATTTTGAGCTGTGAATGAATGAGTAATTGATCAGTGCAAACGATGGCAAACATTCATGAGCAAAAACAAATAAACAAATACAAACTCAAGCTAAAACTCAAAATCTCAAATGAATACTAAATCAAAGAAAACAACTTCCGAGCTACATTCTAGATATATATATATATCATCATTGATACATGATTCAACAGTATACAACATTTTAAAATAAGCAACAATAATAAATGAAATTTAAAATTTTGTTAGATGATTAAGAAATTAACTCAAAAATAAGCTTTAGAAACGAACATAAACAGACATAAACCAAAAAATGTATATATTATTGGCCAACTAGCTAGCATTACAAAATGCTATTGAATAAATTGAATTAAAAACACAAGTAAACATTACACACAAATGGTCATGTTTGTTTATTTAATAACATGACAACGAAAGTTTGTTCAAACAAACTTTTGTCAAATGACTCACGCTAAAAGTAATTAGGAATATATTGTTATAATTATGATTAGAATATGTGTCGCAAAAGCGTTGGAAATTACAACAAAGTTTGTTGTCAGAAACACGTCGGAAGATGCGTAAAAAATGTGTTACAAAAATTTTTCTGCAAGCCTTTTTTCGACACAAGGATTTCGTAAGAAATTCGTCAAACATTGGTGTTTCCAACGCATTTCCGACGCGAAATGGTGTCAGAAATTATTTTTTCTTTCTAGTAGTGCTAAGACTGTATGTAGTGAAGCTTTTCATAAGCGTAAAAAAGGAATTATGGGGCATTAAACATTACGTAATCTCTATTTAATAAGCGTCATTGATTTTTAGTGAAGCCCTTAATATGCGTTAAAACACAATTGACATTCAATGTAGTTATTAACCAACTTTAATTTTACAATTTTCATTTAATGCAAAGAACTTAATGTTTAGTTAAAACCACTACACCTAAACTGGAATGCGCCTTTAGTTAGAGGGTTGTTGCTTATGTGTCATCTATGTGTCAATTTAACTAGAAAACCATTACACATAGTCAAAGAGCACCTCCAACGTTATGTTTGGAGGAGGGAAATACAGAGTTAGATGCAAGCCGGAGGCGAAAAGGTTGTGTATCATCCGGAATTGCGTACGTATGGAGATTGATAAGTTTTGTGAGGTGATTGCATTCAATGAAGAGAGGTGAGATAAAGAAAAGAGAGATAGAAAGAATCTTTGCTGAGTTGGTTATTGGTGAGATAGAAAGAATCATTTAATTTACATTCCAAGAAATAAGAAAGAGAGACGGAAAGATTGAGTATTTGAGTATTTGATTATCCACACATAAAAGGAAAGCGTGAGTATTTGATTATCCACACATAAAATGATAAAATATTGCTTCTTCAGTTGTACCTATGGAACAAACTTCTTTAATTGTAAGATTCTTTGGTTCAAGCTAGACCTAGTTTGTATATATGTACGTATTTTATTATCTTGTCTTTCTTGTGTTTAAGAATTAACAACATAGAAAATATACACTAGAATTAATTAACAAGTATTATATGAATATAAGTACTTCACAAACGTAAGGCTAGCTAGCGTATCACATCACACTTCGTGTACCCACTTCCAAGACCCTAAGCGCCTTAAAGCATGCATCTCATCCCTTTCGAAACTAAGATGACGCGTTCGGTTAAACCATGATCCGTGTTAATGGCTTGAGAGGAATGAGTCGGAATAAGAATTTTTAACATATGGGTGCACTAACATGACGATCGACAGTTTAAGGATTAAATTACAAACTACAATAATGTTAAATATACTTGTTTATAGAGACATTGCCCGTTTTGATAATATACAAACTAGGATGCCCACTTTTTCCTCCGTGAATATCGAGAATCTAATTGACCAAAAGTTTACACAAGAATCCATTTGGATTTTTAGATCCTAAAAATGTCCAAATGATTACGGGCGTCGGTGGCTGCCTATGATTAAAGATAATAAAAAGCTGTCACGTGTCTTTCACGTAAATATATCCTTAAATATTCAGTTGTCCGCCTTAAAAATTTTCAGACGTCGGCTCATGTCTTTATACAGGTATTCAAGTGTCAGACCGTAAATATATAGGCATCCGCTCGATGATCTATGGGCAGACGCATGTAAAGATACGGTGCCACCACCCATAATCATTTGTACATTTGAGAATTTGAAAAGTTAAATAGACATTTTTTAAAACTTGGGTCAATCGAACATTTTAGGGATTTTCTCCTTTTATCAACTATAACATCTACAATCATCAGCTTAGCCTAGTGACTAATGTATGACGGGTAAGCTCGTTCGTTTGATGTGTAAAAATTTAGGATGGAGTAAATTAGAAATAGAATTCAACTCTTTAATAAAATCAACTACACTATAACATGCATGCATTAAATTTTAATGTTAGTTTGACCCCACCTTCTTGATCCTACCCCTTATTTAACCCGAAAATTGCCAAAATAGTCACTTTTATCAACAAATTTGTCAAAATATAGATGCAGATTTAGCCTACGGATTATTGTCAACGCCAATCAGCTTCTGACACGTACCACCACCGTCGGATAAGTCGGCGCTTTTTTAGCCGACGGTTTTCAAGATTTTCACCAATTTTGACTGGTCTGGCCCACACAGGTCCCACATGCTGACTAAACAGAAGCTGACACGTGTACAATAACATCAGCTATTTTAACTTGTAGGCTAATTTCCCAGAAGCGTCGACTTAGCCGGCGCTTTTTTAGCCGTCCGTTTATGTTAGCCTACGAGCCCAGCCATTAGTTCGAGTCATCTCGTTATCCAGCTAGTCATAGGCTAAACGTAGGCTAAATGTCCAAAAACCGTCTGCTAAAACGTCTGCTTAGCCTACGAATTCTGTTTTTTAATTGCATTTAATAAACCCACCTATCTCTTTAATATCTTACCAACATAGGATGTTGAACTATATTATCATGTGATTTTTCCTGCCAAATTCATTCTTTGAATATTAATATTGTGGTCCAAAATCCTTCTTGAAGCATAATTCCTTCTTCATAATTTTCTTAAATCTAAGGTGGTCCAAGTGGTTTTGCTCTAACTGCTCTTCTGGTCTAGGTCCAAGTTTTTAAATTTTTAAATGTTTGTTAACGTTGTTATTTATTATGGTGGAAAATGGGATTTGGTGAATGGGGCTATTGAATATGTCCCATTTGATTGTTTACGACGTGTTATACGGGTGCAGACGTTTTAGCCGATGATTTTTGGACATTTAGCCTAAGTTTAGCCTACGGCTAGCCGGATAACGAGATGGCTTGAACTAATGACTGGGGCTCGTAGGCTAATATAAACGGACAGTTAAAAAAGAGCCGGCTAAGCCGACGCTTTTGGGAAATTAGCCTACAAGTTAAAATAGCTAATGTCATTGTACACATGTCAGCTTCTGATTGGTTAGCATGTGGGACCTGTGTGGGCCAGACCAGTCAAAATTAGTGAAAATCTTGAAAAACGGCTAAAAAAACGTCAGCTTAGCCGACGGTGGGGGTACGTGTCAGGAGCTGATTGGAGTTGACCATGAAACCGTAGGCTAAATCTGCATTTCTATTTTGACAAATTTGTTGACCAAAATGACTATTTTGGCAATTTTCCCTTATTTGACATAACCTACATTTTAATTTCAAAGCATACATCTTGCCGGAAAAAGAAACAATATACGTTTGATGGTTTACATCTTGTTTAACAAATACCATGCAAAATGTAGAAATAGAAATACCAGACATAAGTTGGTCTGATACTCTAAGGAATTGGGTTTTCCCTTTAACAAAAACCAAAGATTATTAAAAGTTGAGGTCATCAACTAATCATATTCATGTTTCAATTACACTTTTTATCTATAATGGTTCTTCCTTTCCAGCAATCCAGCCATTATAACTCTTTTCTTATATTCCTCCGGCGAACCTTTCTCCGGCCAATTCACCACCATGTTTTCCGATATCCGAATGTAGTTGCAATCATTCTTCCGGTGAGGATAAAGAGAACAAACCAATATCAATGTGCCCACAATCCCAATAAGTTTCCCAAAAAACATTGTGAAAAATAAGCTAATAATCATCATATACGCCCCTGAGTTTGACTTACAACCGTAACTATCTTTATCATTTGAGATCATTGACTCCTCGTCGGAAAAAGATTTCAAAATGAGTACTTCGGAAACTGGTTTCGGAACCTTTGGTGAACCTTTACCAAACCCGATGATGCCAGTGTGCATTGGGTCCGGGTGGCTGTCGAGCCAACTTAGGTCAGGACTCAAACCCATAACCTCCAAGTTACATGACAGCAAACCTTTCAGAACTACTGGATTATTTTCCGACGAACCTTGAGATATGTTACCGTTTGACTTAATGCATAGTTGTCGGGTGTTTTTCAACGGAGCAACTCTTTTCCTACGTCGTAAATCCCGATTCCGGCGACCGGAGGACTTACCGGAGTCTGTTTCCGGTGGTGGTAGTTTGATACACTCTTCGTCGTCGTCTGTTTCGACGGCCGTCGGTTTCATACATAGAAAGAACTTGGTTTTCATTTTTGTGTGTTTAAGAATCTTGACAAACAGATATTAGAAATCTAAAGTATCTTGTAAAGATTTGTATAAAATGTGTGTGTGTGAGAGAGAGAAAGAGAGAAACCGGCGGCGGACGGCGGCTGCCGGATAATTAGAAGGGAGGTTGAAGATGAGACGGACATATGGAGTAATAAATGTTTTCAATTTTTGGACTTGACTTCTCAAGCTTTAGAACCTCAGTCCACTCGTGTCTTTCATGACCAATATACCCCTTTATTATATATGCTAAATTATAAACATACTTCAAAGAACTTTACAAAAATACAAGATCCTAGGCGGCTTAAAAAAAACAAAAAGTATATTATAACAACTTTTGTTATTTATCCAAATAAATAAGGAGTTTTTTCTTGACACTAACACGTCTTGCCATTATAGATAGTAGAATTTACGCATAAAATTAAAACACATAATCGTGTACATCTCGCTACTAATATAGCATTTCAAATAATGTTATCTGACATTTTTTCTAATTTTAAAAAATTATTTATTATTTAATTTAGTAAATTACACAAATCGTCCTTTATGTTTATATTCATTTGCAGGTGAATGAATGATGGTCATAATCCCGTTGCCTGATTTAAAGGTGCACAAGGGTATAGTGGGGTATGTGTATTAAAAAACAGGTATTATTCAGGGTACTGGTATAAATCTATAAATCGTGTACGGATACAAACAATAAACGGTTTCAGGGTTCTTCCAGGTATAAATTAGGTACGATTCTGGATTCCAGTATTAAGCTTTGTATGTATGGAAAATGTTTATTGGGGAACCATAAAAAAAAGGAGGAACTGGGAACACTTGTGAACCGTTCATCTTTAGTACAAAAAAGTCCAGCACAAAAAAAATAATTAAGTACAAAAAAAAAATCCAGTACAAAAAAAAATCCAGTATAAAAAAGAATAATTTAGTACAAAAAAATAATCTAGTACAAAAAAAAACATTCCAGTACAAAAAAATTAATCTAATACCAAAAAAAATCAACGGCCTACAAGTGTTATCCATATCTTTTTTTTATGGTTGCCCAACGAACATTTTTCTAGTATGTATACCCTATAAACCGGGTATCAAAAAACAGATTCCGGGTTTTTTTGGGGGTCTAGCACTGAGTATGGTTTTTTTTTTCAGCTCTATATTCATTGAAGGACCACAATTTTATATCTAGTATTTTTTTGGGTGGGTTTGGGCCAATGATTTTGTATATACCGTTATAGCTCTGTCTCTGTGTTTTCTAGGTGAGCCCAGGTTCTATTGGAACATGGCCAACAAGTTCCGACTTTATTTGCCCATTTAAGGTATTAAGTTTTAACTTATATGTTTTATTGGTTTTATTAATTTAGCGACTAAAATCAAGTATTATATGGAAATTTGGCCAATGAGTAGTCGACCTTGCGAAAATGATGGTTAGACGTGAGAAAAACGTTGTTAAAAAAGTATACCAAATGGGCATTGCCCTTGTGGTACGTACCTCAGACACTTTTCAATTGAGAGGTCCTAGGTTCGAAACCGTCCCAAAGCAAAAAATGGGGATGAGGGAGGTCAGGGTTTTCTGCAAAGTAGGTTTTCTCATGAGGTGATTTGGGACTGGACGTCCACGGGCAAAGCTGGTACATTGCCAACTTTACTAGCGAAGGAATGCCTCATGACGTCTCCAATTACCATTAAAAATTAAAATAAAGAATATTCATGGTTTTTTTTTCTTTTTTTTTTTTACCGGCGTTGAGAACTAACCCTCAATATTCATGGGTTTTTAAATGACAAAAGGCCAACCAATGTGAAGCTAATAAATACGTAAATTTCATAAAGTAACCTAAAAACACTGATCACGTACTATTAAATGTTTCTAACAGTCAAACCAAAAGGATTTTATAAAAGGCTAGCAAGAAGCTAGATACCAAGTAAAGATAAAGAAAAATTACAGATCTTCAATCTATGGTTGTAAATTTACCTCTATCTTTTCATCATAAAATTAAAAGATCTTTATGTTCTCAACTATCTCGTCCATTCTCATAAGCCGGTTGTTAAATGATTTTACATTTCTTGCTTTCTAAATGCACTAAAGCGTTGTTAAGAATATGGAATGTAACAAATTATTTGTGTACTTGCAAGAATGACAAAGAGTTATGAATTTCAAGAATGTCGACGACAGAGATGACCAAATCTTTTGGCGTTTTACACCATTGAGGTTTAAACCACGTCTACATAACCCAACCATGGATGGTAAACGACCCATACTCGTGCACCATGCAAACGCGTTCACCTTGATTGGAACCACTTAGACCATGAGAACTCAAAATTATGAGAGGGGAGGGACCTTGTTTCTATTAGACTATGAGCAAGTTTAACCGTGAAGTCCACCAAATCGCCTTCATCCCATCCCTATTGATCGGTGTTACCCGAGAGAGGAGTAGGTGGAATGCAGTCAAACACTGGCTGATTAGTGTCACCTTTGATAGGTTCGAAGTAGGGACTTGTCATTCCCACGTAATTGAGAACGTGTTTGAATTTGAGTGGACTCGATCCTTTACCACTCATACTTTATCGATCTCGTTTTTTAATAGCGCGGGAAATAGGTTGCCCAAAGTGGTCCAAACCCAGTGCAGATGTCTAGCCAAAACATAGTATCTGACCAGTTTCCTATCATTGTTAACAAAACCTAACTTATCCAACTACCGATTAAATCTATCATTGTTAAATTAGAAAACATATGGTTTATCAGTAAAATCTATCATTGTTACATCAGAAAACAGAAGATTTATTGTTTTGTGTATGGGGTATTTGTAAGTTTGACGCAATTTATAGGTTCAAGTCGCATGTGTCTCTTTTAATAAAATATGAAATCAAATGAAAAGGGTCTAAATTAAAAAGACTTAAAAAACAATGATACAGGTCGTAATGGCCTTCATAACCCGTTTAGATTTCCATCGTAGATGCCATATCCTGGCCTTTACGCATCGTAACCCCGTATACCTCACGGGTCGTACCTAAGTTTACGACCTTAACCTTTGTTTGACCAATCTAATCTGACAACACTCTGCTTTATTCGGTTGACCGAAGGAATACGGGTCGTATTCCCTGTTAAGGCCTCTAACAAGGGCATCGATATTAGGGATGAGACGACCATGTATGCTAAGCCTTTACGTAATATTATTATTTTTATTAAAATCATGTGCGATGATGTTTTAATGTCTTTTCTCTATATCTTAAGATAATTAGAAAAACCATATTTTATACATCCAAACAGTGCATATATGGTACATGTAATACCTAATATTCCAAATAAAAAAATAATAGTATGAACACTGAAAATGAGTTCATACAGATTGACTAAATAATAAGTCATGAAGTCATGGGAATAAAAAACACGAGTTGACTTTTGGTACTTTTTCTTAAACGTTCTTCTGTAGCCGTGAAGCTAGGTTTTATTTGACAGTTATAGCTCAAATAGTTTGAAGATTAGTAATTTTTTTTAAGTTCGAAATATATTAGAAAAAAAGAGAGATATAGAAGCCATCGAGAGGCTAAGTAAAAGCAAAAAAGAAAACCATAGAAATGAAGATTACTTATATTAAATTTATGATCTTCAGTTTAATTGTTTTATTATTTAATAAAAATCTTTGATTATTCATCAAATACATAAAAACCATATAGTACAGAAAAAATAAGGAACATTAATGGCGCGTCAAACTTGGAAAATATTTGTCTAGAGTAAAGGATACAATTTATTTTTTTTAACACCGTTGGGTCACAATTCATAATTCACGTTATTGAACTTAAATCGATCATTTTTTAAGAAACCAATTATTCATAAGACTGTCCGGTATGGGTGGCATGGGGGAGTTGAGCCCGACGACGACGCCCCATAACGCCGCAAACACCGCCCCTGGGTGGCGTTATGGGGGCGTTATTGGTGTAGCCGTTGCCGCGGTGAAGCCGTTGTGGGGTGAAATATATCCGTTAATTGTTTTAAAATTCGGTCTTGTGACCGTTGTAGGGTATAAAAAAAAAAAAGAAAAAAATAATTTTTTTTTTATATATATACTACACATAATCTCTTTCAAAATCATCCCAAACTTTCAAATCTCATAACCTCTTTCACTCAAAAAAATTACCAAAAAAACATCATCATGCGATCATCAAGTGAGGAAGACG